>JAXRKP010000068.1:287500-315000 GCA_037039925.1 Doris montereyensis | reverse complement strand
GAGACCAGGACAGAGAGAGACAGAGAGAGAGACATCGGAGAGAAGTACGACTGTGTAGTCGAGAGAGCGAAGAGAGAGGGAGAGAGAGAGAGAGAGAGAGCGAGAGAGAGAGGAGAGACCCCTGAGAGTGAGGAGAGAGATGAGAGGAATGGGAGAGAGAGCGGAGAGAATGGGGACGCAGGAGGGAAAGGAATCAGAAGAGAGAGAAGAGGAGAGGAGTAGGAAAAGGGAGGAGATGAGATGAGAATAGAGAAGATGGCGAGAGGAGAAGCGAGACTGGATGTAGAGAGAGATGAGAGTTAGGTGGATGAGAGTTAGACGAGGATGAGGAGGCTCGACGCATGGAGAGTAGAGTGACGAGATGCAGTGATTGCAGAGGAGCTAGCGAGACGATAGGAGAGAGAGAGAGGAGACTCCTGAGGAGAGAAGTTAGAGAGTGCTAGGAACGAGACGGACATGACGACGATCTAGAGATGATACGAGAGGGAGGTATCCCGAAAATTTAAGCAACCATCTGAGTTCGGTGTTTAGAAGTTCTACTAGAGAGCTACTACTACTAGAGAGCTAGAGAGAGAGAGACAAGGGAGGGAGAGAAAGAGTGAAGAGAGAGTCCCGTCTGCTACCGGATCTTCACCAGGAGGGGGAGAGGAAAGAAAGAATGAGGACTCAGAGAGAGAGACATTTTCAGTGCTCGTTCCGTCGTGAGAGAGAGAGAGATTGCCGACAAGTCCACAGGCCCCCCTCCGAGAGAAAGGGAGGGACCTCCAAGACGAAGAGGGGGAAGTTATTGAAGGGACTGTCGGACGCTATCTCCAGGAGATGGAGATAGGAAGAGAGAGAGACAAAACAAAATGAAAGAAATGACATTGAATAATATTAAAGCCCCATAGGAAGAAAGAGAGACAAATACAGAGGAAAAGAGAGAGAGAGAGAGAGAGAGAGAGGATCGAGAGAGCGACCTCTGCGTCGACGTCCATCGAGAGACAGAGAGACAGAAGACAAGAGAGTTAACTACAAGACAGCGATGGGTGAGACAGAGAGTCGCGGGTTCCCGATCCCTAGAGTGGTCCAGAGAGAGAGAGACAGGTGTTTGTCCTCGTCTTGTTCCTATGAGAGTATTAGAGAGAGAGATTCTTCGAGATTTATGCCCCTGGTTTCACTGTTTGTCTTGAGAAACAAACAGCCGTGTTAAGCTTTTCCTTTTGATTTTTTTTTCAGTTTAAATTTAATGAGAAAAAGAAAGAATGAGAGAGAGAGGCTTGTGTTAGTAGCGTCGGTGGAGAGATTAGGCTGACGAGACTTAGCAGAGAGAGAGAGTTTCGAGATCCTGATCAGGAGAGGAATATAAGAGGGAAAGACAGGGAGAGCACGAGAAGGGGAACATGTGCGAAATGGAGACTGTCGGACGATCGCTGGAGGGGTTTCACTTTCGGACAGACTAACGTCATGTCCCAAGATGCCATAGTTATGGATTCATCACCAGCTGTTCTGCTTCAAACTAGAGTATAAAAACCGGGATAACCCTTTTGCTCTGTGGGCCGCAACGGCCTGATGAACGATTTACGTAACTTCTATCTTTTAATTTCATCTTTTAATTTATTTATTTAGAAACAGAAATTGAATGTCTTCGTTATCTGAAATAAAAAGAGCCAAAGACAATAATTGTTGGTTGTTTCTTTGGTAAGTTGGAGAGAGATAAGAGGGAGATGTTGTATCGAGTGAGATATGATGAGAGAGTTGATCAGGGGGGGAGGAATGTAAGAGAGCTTTCTCCAAAATGGGGAAAGAGAGGCTCGAGAGGGGAGTTGAAAGACAGACTGTCAGCTCCCGAGTCCCCTGAAATGTAGAGATTAATGTTGAAAGCAGACTGAGAGATATTATGATGGGTTTCATAGGGATTATGGAGAGATCGTCTCAAAGACTGAGAATCCTCTACTAGACAACTACTACTATTATCACTTCTACTACTACCTAGATTACTACTACTACTACTACTTTTACTACTACTATTACTAAGGAAGGGGGACTACTACTAGAGACTAGAGACTATCTGTATCATCAGAGAGAGACAGATCAGACAGACAGGGTAACAGAGGGCAGATGATCTCAGGAAGAGAGTGTGTGAGGGGGGTGAGGGGACGTAGAGACAGAGAGTAGACCCAAATGCAGGTAACCAACTAAGGAATCACTGAGAGAGCACATCGTTGTGACATACACACTGCTAGAGAGAGATCCCATCCACCTGCTTTGGGAAAGAGAGAGAGAGAGAGAGCGAGACCACGGCGAACAATACCCCCTGGAAAAACTAGAGAGAAAGAGAAGAACCTACCGAGGGAGATGAGGAGAGAAGACAGACAGTTTTGCAGACAGTCATCCAGAGAGACAGAAGAGAGATATAAGACAGACATGACAGAGCAATTTTAAGACAGATATAGTATGATTTTTACTTTTTTTGTGAGGATCAGAATGTAATTTCCTTCTTTGGATCAATCAAGTATTATTATTATTATTAGAGAGATTATTAGAGAATTATTATTACTATTACAGACACTATTAGACAGAGAGACGGAACAGCACCAGAAAATCTTGGGGGAGATGGGGAATGCTAGACAGACAGACAGACCTCTGAGGCAGAGACAGAGAGACAGAGAGAGGGAGAGAGAGATTCCAAACACAAAATTAGAGCAGAGAGAGAGAGAGAGAGAGAGAGACCTAGAAGAGGGAGAGACAAAAGAGAGAGAGACAAAGAGAGAGAGAGAAAACAGACATTCCAGACAGAACAGACAGACTTTTTTCTCTAGAGACACAGATCTAGAGAGAAACGTTATCAATTGACTCGATTGTGGATTAGAGAGAGAGAGAGAGAGAGAGAGAGAAGAGATTTCTAGAGGGGGTGTAGGAGACACAAAACATTTGATCTTTATACTAGTGGTGTGTTTTTAAATGTGGTTAGTATATAATATTATTATTATTAAGCATTGCTACACACCGGTGTGATTATTACGATTATTATCGGATTAGTATTCGAAAGGGAGTTACGTTGTAATGATCATGACCTGTTCAATATGGTGGAATAGCTGAATGAAAATTATTATCATTATCACAAGGAAGCAATTAGTTTATCGTCATCATCATCATTATTATTAGACCAAATAAAAACGATCTAGTAGATGACGTAAATTATCATTAATATTATTATTATTAATATCTATCATAGAGCATTTTATGAACAATGATTGACCGACTCAAAATTATGATGTCATTTCTTAAGGCGGCGTATTGTTACATGTTCCCCAAAAACAATTATTAGATCGGGTTAGTATTCAAATCTGAGGTTATGTAGTTAGTCGTGAAGGTACTATTCCAACTTTTTAATTACCAGGTATAACCTGTTCAAAATGGCGGGCTGGCTGAATGAAAATGGTACTCACAAAGATGGAGAAACAATGAAGTTTACATGAATTCAACTTCACTTTTGGCAGAACATTTTCTCAAACAAAAACAATCTGGGGATGATTTAAAGCCTACATTCAAAATGTGGTTACTCTTAGTGGCCTATCATCAGAGCCTTTGGTGAACAAAGATTGATAAACTCATAATACATTGTAAAAACGGTTCTAGATCTATATGTAGATCAAAGTTCTTTGTAGTTTGATATAGCCTAACCATGCCTCGTCGCAGTGAAGAGTAGTTCAAGGGGATAAATCAAAAAATATAAAACAACTAGATCTAATTACTGTAAGGTTGTTTCCTTCGATTAATACTAAGTTGTGTCCAACAGTCATTAGACTAGATGTCCTCAGGAATCAGATTTCAATTACAAATTGTGTTAAAGTGAATAAAACAGAACTATGTCTCAGTAAAGACTCGTTACAAATTGTGTTGATTTCTTTAACTAAGTTGTTTAATTTTCATCAGACTTTACAACTTAGTATCTATGGTCATTAGACTGAATTCTCAGTCATCCAGACTCGTTACAAATTGTATTAGGTCATTTGAACTAAATCTAACTCAGTCATCAGACTCGTTACAAATTGATAGTTTTTAGGTCATTAGACTAAGATGTCTCGGTCATCCATGTACTCGTTAAAAAGTTATGACTATAAGGGTTTGTGTTGTTTAATAATTTCTAATAATGTTTGTTGTTTTAATAATAATAATTGTTGTCGGTAATGTTTGGGCTTTAATAATAATAATAATAATAATAATAATAATAATGTTAATAATTTAATTAGTAATTTTTTTTAATAATTTAGTTCGTTGGGGGTGCGCAAATGGGGAAAAATTGTTGGGCTATCATGATATATAGCTCCACATTGGCCCACAAACTATCAAATGCATCTCCTCAAGACACGTTAAGGTTTTGCTTATCAAAAATGTAAATCTGAAATTAAAATTAAAATAAAGCCTATAAATTATAATTTCAGTCATTCATAACAAACCATTCAAGCTAAAATAGTGACCTTGGTTGTTTGGTTTGGACCATCTTTATGTGGGTGTTTCTATTAAAGGGACCAGGATGGGGGGGGGGGGTGGGGTGGGGGGGAGTTCGATAAAGACAACAGGGATAACTCGTCGCCCGAGAGGAACACAACGAAGATAACAACATACCATTGCTCTTTTATGACCAGCCAAATCTCTGTGAGTGAGACATGAAGAGAAAGAAGTGAAGGAGGAAAAGTAATAATGACAGAAAAGAAAGAAATAAATGGGACACATGGGGTGGAGACAGGTGGAGAAATGAATTAGGGTGTAGATAGTGATGGAGGAAAGGGGAATATGAAGGATAAAGGAGGAGAGGAGGAGGAGGGGAGAGAGGGGAAATTTGAAGGCACATAAATAATATATGAAGGACATATCAAGAATTTCCCAAGATTAGTATTAACTAAGTGAAGACTGTTCGTGGCCTATACCCTGGTATAGCGTGAAAAGGCAATGATGATGATTATGATGATATAGGATGATGAATTATGAATGTGTGATGAGGAATAATTATATGGCCTTGGCATGTGGGTGATTGGGAGTGTACAATGAAAATTGAAACACATGTGTACAACAGGTAAGCAGTATACTACTGGCAAATGACACATGTATAGCGGTACTGTCTGTGTTATGTCACAGTCCTATGCAAGTTTGACAATGCCACAAAGACCAAAAGGAACAATGATCCTCAACAGGTGCCCAATGCCTGCAGCGCCACCTTCCCGTCCATTAGTCCTTGTCTCGCCACCGTGGCTTTTCCTCCTCTGTTTGTGTGAAAGATTTGTTTGGTTCACACAAAGTCATTTACTTAACACACCGGACCGCCTTCGTGTTTTTTCAGCGACCAGATTAGCTCCCCTCAGACACGCCCCACTTTTACTCGTGCGCTTTGACTATGTGTTCAGGACAGATTGAGGAAAATGATCTTTTATAATATTGTGTTCATTGCGCGCGTCTTCATCTCTCTCGTCATTCTCTCTCATCTCATCTCTCTCTCTCTCTTCTTCCTCTCGTCTCTCTCTCTCTCTCTCTCTCTTCTCTCTCTCTCCTCCTCCCTCCCTTCCCTCCCTCCCTCCCTCCCTCTCCTCTCCTCTCTCTCTCTCTCTCTCTTCTCCTCTCTCACTCTCTCTCTCTCTTCTCATCTCTCTCTCAATCCCCACCTCTCTCCCCCCTCATCTAGCTCTCTCTCTCCCCTCCCTCCACTCCCTCCCTCCCTCCTCGTCCCTCTCTCTCCATCTCTCTCTCACTCCCTCCCTCCCCTCCCCTCACTCTCTCTACCCTCCCTCTCTCCCTCCCTCCCTCTCTCTCTCCTCTCTCCCTCCCCCTCAACTCTCTCTCCCTCTCCTCTCTCCCCTCCCTCCCTCCTTCTCTCTCGTCTCTCTCGTCTCCTCTCTCTCTCTCTCTCTCTCTCTCTCTCTCTCTCTCTACTCTCTCCCCCACCTCCTTCCCTCCCTCCCTCACTCGTCAGTATATTAGTACAATTTATCGTAGCCTGAAGGGATCATGTAGCCTAATCTTCTTCCTTATACGTCTAACGCTCGTCATTTGACGTGAAGTGAATTCGTCAGCGTCTCCGCTAGCCCGTCCGAACGGCGATGAATGACTGCTGTGTAGTTCCTTAATGAAAACAGCAGTCCTTAGGTTTTCCTAAGTAGGTTGCAAGCTAAAAATAAAGCTATTTGCTGGGAGTTTGTCAGTTAGGTCCTCTCAGTTACATGCCTACTATGCTACTACATGCACTACTACTACTACTACTACTACTTACTACTATTACTACTACTACTATACTCACAACTACTGCTGCTGCTGCTGCTGCTGCTGCTGCTGCTGCTGCTGCTGCTGCTGCTGTTGCTGCTGCTGCTGCTGCTGCCACTACCACTACTACTGCACAACTACTACTGCCGCCTACTACTACTACTACTGCTACTAATATTACTGCTACTACTACTGCCACTGCCGCTGCTACTGCTGCTACTGCTGCTACTGCATTGCTGCTGCTGCTGCTGCCGCTGCCGCTGCCGCTGCTACCGTTGCCGCCGCTGCTGCTGCTGCTGCTGCTGCTGCTGCTGCTGCCGCTGGCTGCTGCTGCTGCTGGCGATTGCTGCTGCCGCTGGCACTGCTGCTGCTGCTGCTGCTGCTGCTGCTGCCTGCCATTGCCGCTGCTGCTGCTGCCGCTACAATGCTGCTGCGCTGTTGCTGCAACGCCTGCTGCGCGCGGCTGCTGCTGCTGCTGCTGCTGCTGCTGCTGCTGCTGCTGCTGCTACTGCCGCTGCTGCTGCTGCTGACTACTACTTCTGCTACTACTACTACTACCACTACCACTACTATCTACTACTACTACTAGTACTACTACCACTACATATGCTACTACTACTACTATTACTACCACTACTACTACTGCTACTACTACAACTACTATCATACTATCACTACTACTACTACTACTACTACTACTACTACTACTACTATTATTACTACTACTACTACTACTACTACTACTACTACTGAATAGTACTTGGTGTGACAGATTCCATGAGAAACAGGGCTTATAAATCAATGTGGTAGGCCTACGTGCCCCCCCACAACGAAGTCTGTTACTACTACTACTACTACTACTACTACTACTACTACTACTACAACTACACTACTACTACTACTACTACTACTACTACCACACTATTACTACTACTACTACTACTACTACTACTACTACTACTACTACTACTACTACTACTACCACCACTATTACTAACTACTACTACTACTAGTACTACTACTACTACTGCTGTTGCTCTCTCTGCTGCTGCTCTCTTGCTCTCTGCTGCTGCTGCTGCTGCTCTCTGTCTGCTCTCTGTCTCTCTCTCTGTCTCTGTCTCTGTCTCTGTCTCTCTACTCTCTGTACTACTACTACTACTACTACTACTACTACTACTACTACTACTACTACTACTACTACTACTACTACTACTACTCTACTACTGCTACTATTCTCTCTCTCATTGTACGGCAAGTGGTACCGTACATAATGTATTATCATGGTTCTGTGGTAACATGTCTCTCTCTCAGTGCTTTTCCCATGATAACAAGTTTCCGGAAGCTCATACTCAGCCTGCGGGCTCCACGGAACTGGAGTATATCCCGGTTTCTGTAACAACAACTAAAATAGGCAGGCTACAAGATCATCCCCTTCTTTCCTTCCATACATTCCTGGACAACACACTGTTAGGCATGTGATTGAACAGCAGTAGTATCATGTCATCTGTCCTTTTCAACGCTACAGAAACTGGATAAGCTCCATTTATCACTTTGCTTGCTGATGTGATCATATATTACAATAGTAAAAGAGCTCTCATTTGCTTTACAATTAGAGATGCAATACAGCCTAGTGCTTAGTTCATACCTGGACACTTTTCGACGAACAGGGTGCACGAATAAAACTGACCTGGACATGACTTTGATTATCTTTCTTGTACACTATAAGGTTGCATAGGCCAAAAATGTGCTCTGGCCACGACGGAAAACTAATGTGACCACGGCTACTTTCTACTTCAGCAGCGGTCACACCACAGAACACTAAAACTGTTTTAGTGTTCTGTGGTCCGTGGAGAAGGAACGCATCGGAAAAATGAGCGTGTGGGATGTTGTTCGCCGAATAATGTGTAGATGTGGACGCAGCGTTGGATTATGCATGTTGATTTCATTCACCAATTAGTCTAAATTTTCAGGAGCTACATACTTATACTTATATAATACCAGTCTGGTCTATAAATGGTTCAATAAGACTGAAGATATTGGCTTTCTAAACATCCTACATGAAAGCCAAGAAATCTTTGGCCAAATTTTTTTAAAAAAGTGTCGGTTTAACAACTTTTAGACCTATGAGCCCAATGTGAACAGGAGAATTACAATCCCAATTTCTGTAGCAGGAAACCGAGATAAACTCCGTGTCCCTGGTCCAAAGCTCAGCAATGTAACGACTTTTTTTCGAATGTACGTCTATTGATGTATCAAATTATAGAACGTGTAAGCATAAAATTGTAGATAGCTCAGGCAAAGAACGTCCATATTATAACTTTAAAAAAAATTGTCTTTAACAACAGTCCACTCACACACACACGCACGCATGCACGCACACGCACACACACATGCACACACATACAAGCGCGACATGCTAAACATTTATTAACCTACATACATAAATTTATCATTGTACCACTACAAGTAGGTTTAGATCATAATATTAATGACCCAGATAAAAATGTAATTTTGCTCAGGGAAGGGGGCAAGGGTAAGGTGAAACTTGATCTAATGTTTTGGCATGTGACATACAGCACCCTTTGTCCCTCACCACCACGAAACTTTTTCTTTTCTTTTTTGGTTTAAATCCTAGACCTAATGCCAGTGTCAGCCTTATTCGTTGCAAAACAAGTTGGACAGATTATTTCGTTCTGCATCCTTATAATTTCTAATCTCACTCTCATTCTCAAACACGCATGGGCATATTTTTTTGGTCCGGTTCTTTGCTGCGGCTCCAAAGGTTACCGTCTCACCACAGAGTGATCGCCAGGAAAAAGCGGGCGTTTTTAAAAAAAGGAGTCGGATTATTCTCATCTAAGTCAGCCTCGATTCTCATTCTCATCTATACTGAATATCTGCATACATGTATAATGTATGTGAGACCACCGCTGGTGGCGCTAGATCTAGATCCTAGCCGCTGTGTTTAAAAGAGATGTTTTGTTTAAACCAAAAAAAGGGGGAAAAAACTCGCATCAAAGAAAAGTTTCCAAGTTACAAAAAAATTTGCTGAACAGACATTGATGTAACATAACTACGAATCCGGTACCGGTATTGTTGTGAGTTTGTCCTCACGAAATTCCGATAGGTCGCTTAAATGTCATAACGTCATGAGATTTGTAATCTTCATGATTAATTCTAGCCCAAGTTGATTTTGTCATGAGTTGTGAGTTAGTAAACGACGAAATTCTAGCCCAAGTTGCTTTTTGTCATGACGTTGTGATTTGTAATGAAAAAGAAATTCTAGCCCAGGTTGGGAAAAGTCATAACGTTGTGAGTTTTGATCAAACACAGAATTCTAGCCCAGGTCGCTTTTCTTCATGACGTTGTGAGTTTGTAATGACGACGACAATTCTAGCCCAGGTCGCTTTCTTCATGACGTTGTGAGTTTGTAATGACGACGAAATTCTAGCCCAGGTCGCTTTCTTCATGACGTTGTGAGTTTGTAATGACGACGAAATTCTAGCCCAGACAGACAGTCATGACGTTGTGAGTTTGTACAGGACGACAGAAATTCTAGCCCTGGTTGCTTTTCTTCATGACGTTGTGAGTTTGTAATGACGACGAAACTCTAGCTCAGGTTGCTTTTTTTTGTAATAGTTATAATACTGCGTCATGATGTTGTGAGTTTGTAATGACGATAATATTATTTGCAGTCCTTTCTTCATGACGTTGTGAGTTTGTAATGACGACGAAATTCTAGCCCAGGTCGCTTTTCTTCATGACGTTGTGAGTTGTAATAACGAAAATTCATCAATTCTCTTTACTCTCTGTCTCTCTCTCTCTGTGTCCCTGTCTTTTTCTCTGTGTGTCCCTGTCTGTCTGTCTCTCTCTCTGTGTCAAGTGTGTCTTCCTGCGTTGTACGCTAAGGACGAGTACTTCAGTCTGTTCTTTCTCTCACTCGACATAATCTGGGTATCTGTCTGTCAGCTTGTTTTGTTTCTCGTCAAGAATTAACTCTTTACCCTAAGCTCACTTCTGATATTTGAACCTTGACTTTACTTTGACCATTTGAAGGTCATTCTTATCGCAGTATAATATCAAAAAGATCATGGATCATTTTAATTTGACGATAGAAACGTAGTTTACGTGACTCAATGATGTCAAGACTAAGAACTTTTCTTTTCCCCACCCAATAATAAACGAAACAAAATAAACACAAAGAGAAGCAAAACAACACACATAAAACACCAAATCAGCAACAACCTCCCCCCCTCAACAAAACCATAGCAATCGAAGAATAAAACAACAAAACAGGAGAGAAAAGGACAAAGGAATGTATTATAATAATTATTGTCACTTTTAGTGTGTGGATCGGTAATTCCATGTGCTGCAAGCTGTGAGATCACCCAGGTAATGTGAGGATGCTCGCAAATAGCATTTAATTCTTATTGGTGGGTAGGCATTGTATTAGGCAGGTTGGTGGACGAAAGGTAGGCAGATAGAGTAGATAGTCAGGTATGTAGGTAGGTAGGTAATTAGGTTTCAGGTAGGTAGGTAGTAGGAAGGTCAATCCGACACGAGGGAAGTACATGTAGTTGTTTTAGTTGTGCTGGTATAGTTGGCCTTGGAAGGTGATCTCAACTAACAGGTTTTTTGGTAGTAGTGATCGTCGATTAGATGTAGGTATGTAGGTATCTACTGTTTGCCGCTTACTTGATGAAGCAAACGTAAACTGGATCACTGTCATCGAGAATACTCTATTTCAACTGCTGTCAATCATTATCATCATTTTGAAGTAGGCTTTAGGTAGTAGGCTGATCAGGTCGAATGGCGATAACATAAGTAGGCAGTGCAATTTCTCCCTCTCCGCAATGGGCCGAAAACAGCATTAAAATTTTTGTTAGGAAGGTAATTAAATATCTGCACCAAGAACGAACAACCGATCTTTTCACACAAAACAGACTATGATCTTGGAATAAGGCTCCACCAATGAAATAAATGAACACTTTTTAGCGAATCAATCTGACCAATGAAATCATTGTAGCCAAGCGTGGATGGAGTGTCACTGTAGGCTTGACGATCTCATACGGTAATCCTTGTTTTGATTTCTTATCTGGATTTATGATGATTAATTATGATCTCTTTATTATTTAATCAATTTATGTGTGTTTTGTAAAGGGCTTTGATTATTGTAGTGATGATTTATCGCTATTTGCTTGAGTGTAAGCCCTTTTACATGGCGCCCCGTCCGGCCGTTGCATTATTTGCCCTACTTTCGGTTGATTACGACGCTTTCCCTTCTAGGCAAAATGGTCGAAGAACCTTTATTTCAAGACGATGAAAGAACAGATATACACGCAGGTCAATTAAGGCAAATGGTTATAACAAAATGAGGAAACGTAGGTAGGTATTTTCATATCAATTTTGATTCTAGATAGGTAGAAAGTATGTATGTAGGTAGACTTAGATCTTGATCTACGTCTTCATTTTCTTGTCATTTGGAAAAGCCTAGGTAGGTACAAAAGCATGCTTCCGTTTGTTTTATATGACCTATTTGCAGGCTCAATTCTATTTATAGTTACAAAGCGTTTCTGTCTTTCCCCATTTTCATTTATATTTTGTACGAATACAATTATGCTTCTTCACGGAGTAAAGTTGTAATTTAAGGCTCCAAATTAGTTTGTAAAGGATTCTATATGGAAATAGAACGACTCCCTCCCATCGTCTTCGTATATTTTGCGATGACACTACGATTTCTGAAATCTCAATATGTCAGTGTCACGTCTTTCTAGTGGGTTAGGCGGGGTTATTGGTAGGTCCTACTTCTTTATTGTTCACCCTAGTTTGTTCTATATTTCCTTTTAAGTGGTGTCTAAGATTACCACAAATGGTGGACAGGTAAATATCTAATTAAACAAATTTAGTTAGATCTAGGCCTATAACTATAAGAAACAAAATTTAAGAGAAAGATGTAGAAAGGTGATAATGAATAAGAACTATTAAATTTAAAATCAGCTTATGATAAATTAGTTATCTGGATCGGGATTAAACGTTCTATTGTTATAATTACAGTTAAGATTCAGCATTAGCTCAAGATAACATCTTAGTTTTGACATGTCATTGTGTTTGTCATAATTGCCTTTTCCCTCTTCATTTTCATTTCCATTCAATTCAAATTTTTCTGTAGTTTTATCCCCCCCTCCCCCTTCTAGATTTAGATCAGGCAGGCACTCTTTATCCACATAAGATCTAGATCTAAACTTGATCTAGATCTAGCACTACATGTAGATTTAGAGCTTGATTCTAGATACATAATATATCAAGTACAGTACATTATTATCTAGATTCTAGATCTTATCTAGGGATAGACTGAACAGACTAGGCACAGATTTTGTCTGTTATACCTCATTTCTGTCACTGTCACATTGAGCCCGACGTGACTTTCCATCTGTACCATCATGCTTTTAAATGCATTTAGTTATCGTGTGTGTACCATTACTAATTACTGTAACCATTCATGGATCATTTAATGAGAGTTAAGGCCAGTCTGAGATTAGACTGTTTGAAGGGAATAAAGACAAAAAGACGACCACCCCCGCCCCAGACAGTAAGGAACGAACTAGGTAGATAAAAAAATGGAGACAAAAGAAAGTCAGTATCCCATTTGTACTAGAAGCTAGTTTAGGACTCTACCAGGTCAAGACCCAGGTATCCAGATTAAAAGATTAACAGAATTGTAAAATGATTATATTTACAAAAAATCTTGATCTAAAGCATAACTATTCCGAAACAACAAAACCCACAACTAAGGTAAAAGATTAAATATGAAAACAACCAAACAACCCACTTAGCATGAAAAACCACTCTCTCAGTCTGAAGGAAGGCCTCTACCCCCAAAATGTTGTTATTTGAAGGTGACACTGATCAGTATTAATAAGTGTAGATCCGACTATAATGTAATATGCTCTCAGAAATACCTGTCACGTTTAATTATTGTAGGATTGTTTTGTACAAGGCTCACTGAGAAAACAGCAGTTTCCACAAAATTTTAAGTTTGGTTACAGCCAACTATTTGATTGAAGTGGGGTTGTAGGGAACTACATTTATAATGTTTTATACCCATCTTGATCCAGATTTTATTGAAGACAGTATTGTAGAAACCTGTATTTGTTGCTTTTGAAATTAGAAACTAAACTACAATATCCTCCCCCACACACACACACACACACCCCTCCCTGTATAATATAGGACATCTACAGGATATGTTTTGAACAAAGAATATCTGATGAAATTATTGTTGGTTTTTTTCCAGACAGGTTTCCAATGTCACAAGATATATTCTATTTATGTTAAATGTAATTGTGACCAATGCTCTTTAAACTAACGATGTATTGCAGCATAATGGCTCAATGAGGGATTTTTCGTTGGATAAGGATTTTACTTCAGTTTGTCTGATTTGCTGTTTTGAATTCGACTTCTGCCTTTGAATTTTTATGTTTTTATTGTGCTGTCAATTCAAGAGATTTTGAGCCATTTGAGGTGAGTTTGTTCTTAACATTTTTTGTGAATTATTATTTTTTATGGTGTTGAATTTTGTTTTTTTAATTCTGTGATCTCATACACAAAGCTGATAACTCTTGTAGTAGATGTCATGTATAGCTAAAGCTGACCTCGAATAAAGTCTGATTAGCTCAATGATTTTTATTGTTTTCTAAGAAAGAATGAAGAATAATTTACTTTCTTATAAAAAATTTGAACAAATGAAGCTTGCATTTATAATTGATGAAAGATTTATTTTAAGGACAATGTAGGTAAAACACATGTATTCTTATTTCTACATGGGATTAGGTTTTTTGAAGCATTGATGATGGAATCTGTTTAAATTTAATAGAGAATGTGATTTACATGTCATATAGTGTAAGCTTGGGTTGTGACTTTTACTTGAGATATATAATAAATTGTTTCATTTATTCACCAAATGGAACTTTTACTTTCAGGTCATGGATTACAAATAAACAGTGTGAACATGGCACCAATGAAGGTACCATAAATTGTTCAATACATTTTTTGATTCAACAAAATAACTTTGTGGTAAAGGGCAATTTAAGTCTCTCCCTCTTTTCTCTCTCCTTCCCTCCCTACTACTTGACACTTCGCTTTGATAAAACTTTTCAACAATAAATATTATTAGTTATGATCTAGTTTGGAGTAAGTGTAAATAGATGAAAGGATAGGAGTGGGATTATTTAAAGTTAATGTTTCCTTCCTTCAAAGTGCTAATTATATTTTCTCACAACAAAATAAATTGCAAAGATAAAGAATGTCAGATCCAGAGTGAAAGATTAAATTTGTTGTTGTTGCTGTTTGAAGAAATTAAATATTTAAATGTTTTGCCCATAGAGGATTATAGCAGAATCATAATTATATTGATGATTTTGACAGAACAGTGTTTTTGTTGAAATGTTGCTTGTAGTTAATGTGTCTAGAACTGCTTAGTGTTCAACGAGTTTCCTGGCGGCATTTTTTACTCATGATGACATTGATATGCTGATGATGTGTAATTTTATATGACATTTCCTAGAAGTCTGGCTTTCAGAGAGGGTGTGCCTGATACACCTAAGCAACTTCTACTGCAGTTTGAAAGCTCGATATTTGCCGGCCTTTGCATCTTCATGGGGCCCCTTTTTTTGACGTATTTCAATGTACGCTGTCAAAAGGTATGTTTTGGTTGTCTGACCTGGAAAACTCTCTTATAAATGTTATTCCTGCCTTTGTACTTTTGTATTGAGTTAAGCGTTTTCCCTCAGATTTTTAAAAATCGCTTAAACTAAAATGTTTGGTACTTGTGAAGCAATGTGATTTTTCTTGTTGTAATTTATGAGTACAAGCATTTATTATTCCGGTGGTTCCAAGTATGATTATTAGATCAGGCTAGTATTCAATTCTGATGTTACACAGCTAGGCGTGAAGGTACTATTCCAACTTTTTAATTATCCGGTATAATCTGTTCAAAATGACGGGCTAGTTGAATGAAAATGATACTCACAGAGATGGGGAAACAATGAAGTTTACATTAATTCAACATCAAGTTTGTAGAACATCTTTCAAACAAAAACGATCTGGGGATGATTTGAAGCCTATGCTTTCGTGGCCTATCAGCAGATCCTTTGTTGAACAAAAATCGACCAACTCATAATTATATGTATAGATTATAATGCATTTGTTTGTAGGAAGAAGCCTGTGTGTATAAAATCAGTCGAAAACATGTGTTATTGCAGCATATCAAAACCACTCACATGCACACATGATAAAATGTTTTATTCCTCATAATTAAGAAGTTCAGAAAACTGGATATTCTGTGGCAGCAACTGTTCTAGAGTGTTTGGTTTAATTACTGAGGCGTTATAGCTGAACTGCAGTGTTGTGAGCTGGTAATCAACGACGACTCTGGTTAGAGCCCCACGGCTGGCACAGGCGGGGTTTTTTTCACAACATTGTACTCTTAGGAAATGTACTTTACTTTAATTTCCTCACTTGACGAGTGAGCTATAGGTAGAGAAGGATCTTGTCTGAGTGCTAGTACGAAAAGCCCAACAGGTTTGTGTACTGTATGCTCCCACCGGGAGTTGAAAAGGACTTTGAATGAAATGACCTGCTAGGGGATAAATGATGTACAGTCGGGTGAGCCTACACTTGTGCGGGGATACAGCCTATCATTTTGAATTGGCCGGTGCTTCTTTGTAGGTCCTGCTTCTTTCCTTTCTCCTCTTTTCACTTATCTTTCATCTTACTTGTTTCCTCTTCTAAATTCACCATGAGATCACTGCAAATGTGGTGGGTGGGGTAATAAATGTCCATGAAACAGCTCATTTTGATGTCTAGTCTATGATGTGATTATCATAAAAGGAATGAGATAGACTTGTGGATTCAAGTGTTTTGTGTTCTTTGTTTCTCTCTCCAGAATCAATGCGTCCTTTTCCAGTTGCCTTTGGTTTTACCCACCCATTTAGGAGCATATCTGTCTATCTTCTCCATTTGCGCTGTTTTGCTTTTCCTCATGCTCATGTTTCTATTCACCCTTAGCTCAACGGGTAAAGGGAAGAAGAATCCAAATCAAAGTACTACAGGTACTCTTTCGCTTTATTTTCTGTAATTCCAACCGATGATGTTTTTTTATTTGAAAGAAAACATAAAGTCATACTTTGGGATCACATGATGTTATTTTAATTATTATTTTTTAATTTTCTGGGTATAAAATTCAACAACAAAAATCTAGATGTACAAACAGTTCTTTTACTTTTGTAGCATGGAATAGACATACTAAGTCATGACTTGTGTTATTTTAAATGGTGACCCAAAATGAAGCTAAAGCAACACTAGTGATATGTCCTGATAATGGTCAATGTAATCGCGCCATACCCCGTAGTTTCCCATTGCCATAGAAGTCAAAGATTTGTATTGCTTGTTGTACAAGAAGAATATCCCCCAAGTTGAATTTTTTTTTTTTTTAAACAAAAACTTGGTACTGAAATTTACATCTATCTATTTATGACGGGGTGGGGGGGTGGTGTGCTGATGTACTAGTAAAAGGTGAGGAAGTGCAGATGACCTGAAAAGATAAGGCTTTGAACTGTGAGCTTTTTGCCTTTTAGGGGCACAAAACCACAATGTTTTGTTGAAAGGCAGCAGTCACACTAACTGTAAGAAGCTCTAAAATTGTGGGTTTGGGGGTGGTGGGGTGCCTGTAGTGTAAACCAACATTTGCCATGTGTTTGATCGGGCGGTTGGCGGGCGCCGTGGTAGGTCCTATTTCCTTCCTTTCCTTCTTTCACTTATCTTTCATCTTGCTGTTTCCTCTTAATTCATCCTGAGATCACTGCAATGGTGGATGGGGTAAATGTCAATGAATCATTGATCTTTTCAGGTGAAAGCAGCTCTATGACGCCAGGCCTGTCGTCCCTTATGAGCATGTCCATGTTGTTGGTGTCTTTGGCCTATCTCAAGCCAGAATACATCAAGGTGGCACACTCAGAGTACCTGCGACTGATGGCCTCCACAATACTCTTTTTGCTTTATCTTCAGCTTTGTCCTCTATGTCATCGCCCACGTGTACTCCATTCCTAAGGACAAGGGTAATAACGCGTCTTCCATTGTGTCAATTATTATCATGGATAATCTGTATATACAAAGGGGGAAATTCAATAGTTGTGTGCCTATGTCCATTTTCGTGAAAAACGAGACAGAGATAATACTAGGGAATAAATGGAAATTATGCTTCCTGAAAGGTGTAAAAATGATATGAAAACACATTTCCTTTACAGCCGTTTGAAACTTGCAATTTCCAAAGCCAACAGTGCCAAAGTCCATGTTTTTTTTTCTCTTCATTTTTCTCTAAATGACGTAATTGTGACTGAGAAACGTTATTGAAATGACCCCTTCATATGTTAAAACTACTACTACACTTCAATCAGGAAATTGAAGGGGATAAAACAAACTAAGGGTTTTGTTCTTTTCCCGAGCCTCTTCCTTCTTTCTTATATCATTTAAAAATGGTGGTATGTTGTTGAGAAAAAAGAGAGAGGGTGGGGGAGGATTGGGGTTGTACATGAACATGTAAATCTTTGGTTATAATGTCATTATGAGGTAAAAGGGAATAAAATAAATATTTGATGCGGGGGTGGGGGGGTGTCTCTTATTGTGAATTTTGTACCTTTAACTTATATAGTCATTATTTTGTAACAATGAGTTTTTTTCGTTTCGGTACATCTCACTATCCTTTTCTTAACTTTTACCTGTTTTCGGTCTCTACATGTTCATGTCAGATTGCTTGATCAAATATTAAGTCATAAAGGACTAACTTAACAATGCCTTTGTGAAATTCATGTTTAATTAATGTATTTGATTACAATATGTTTCCTAAAAGTTCCTTAACTTATATTTACATAATCTTTTTTTTTCTTTCAGACATCGGCCATTTGCCAGGTTTTTTCTATGGCTACTATGATAAGCTGATCATTTCTCAAATAGATCTCAAGTATTTTTTCTATGTTCATGCGGGAATGGTGGCATGGGCCTTGCTGGATCTGCTCATTTTCATCAACTATGTGCTGGACAGAGTATCCACAGCCCCTTTGGCTTTTCTCTGTGTTACACAGCTCATCATGATTGTGCATACGCTTTGTATGAGGTACGTCACATAGAGATACATAGCTGCCAAGCAGTATGTTAAAAATGTATTTAGTACATTTCTTTGACTTCAGTCTGTAAATCTGTATCCACCTTGAAAAAGTACGTACATGAGTACTAACTGTAGTTTGTTTCTATAGAAAACCTAAGTTAACGGGAGAGATTCAAAGAGAGCGATTGGAATTCGGAGACGCCGTTCGATTCCAACTGTTGCACTTCGCCAGAAAGGCCAGTGATTGGCATACTTTTTGTTATTTACCTTATAGGGGATAATTTCAAGTTAAATGATCAATGAATTCTGGAATATTATGGGCTTTTGTGCAAGTTAGAATTAGTTTACACAGTAAGAGTATTTTTTCGATTTGATTTGGAGATATTTCAAAAGCTATAGATTAGTATCAAGGTGTAACATTAACATTTGCAAATATCATGCACTTGAGACCATTTTGTGAACAGTGACAACAGAGTAACCTAACCGAATGAAAGAGCTGATTGAAGTTTATATCTCAATTTGATTTACTGAAAATGAATACCTGCAGTAGTACATTTTCTTTTCTTCCCAAATATTATTGTGTAGCTCATGGCAAAGTGGGGAAAGAAAATGAGGATAATAAATAACAAATCTGTCCCATTAATGATTCGATTTCAGTGAAACAAATATTTTTAAAGTCTGTAAAATAAAGCCCAGGCAATATCATTTGTTTCATAGAACATTTTCAATGACACATTTGTTTTGCTATAAAAAATCAAAATAAAAATATTTTTCTTTTTTTGTTGTTGAATATTTTGTTTTATCTTGTATTGCAGTTGTATTTTTTAACATGCCCTATTTCACGTCATTCAAAACATCAGATTGTTTTATTGTCTTTTTTATATATGCATATATAGAAATTCTTGACAGATCGCCCTTTCGTCTACACGGAGGGTTTTGGCTTCTTCTGGATGATGCGGGTGTTGATGTTTATGCCGTTTACATTTTTTCTCTGCCTTTGGTCCCCATCCAGCAACAGAGTTGTCTCTCACAAAGCCAGCCATGCTCGCTGATTGTGTACTCTTTTGTATAGTTATTCTTTATTGATCATAGAATTATTTACTAACTTGACAGTTTCCAGCACAAAATTTTTTGTGTGCATTGGCTCAACTGTTTTTGACATCTTTTTTTTAATGGATTTGTTCAAGAAAAGAGAAAGGTGCACTGGCGATTTTGCACATATGTCATTTTTGCCCCCTTTTTGTTCTTTGTCGTATTTAAAAGTGGGTGGCTGACATTGCTGCTAGTGGAGTGCCCTTCATCTTGCTATTTGAAGGTGGTGTTTCAATAGTATGCTTAATTCACAATTGCATCATTTAGAGAAAAATGCCAAAAACAATGGACAGACACAGATGGCTTTGGGAATTCAAGTGTCAAACGGCTGCAAATTATGTGTTTTCATCATTTCGCATTCATACCTTTGCAGGAAGCATGATTTCTCTTTATTCCCAAGGATTATATCTCTGTCTTGTTTTTCACGAAAGAGTGATATAGGCACACCATTGAAATAACCCCTCTTCATTCCCCCCCTGTGATGTAAACGGTTTGCTGGTGCTACTGGTAGGTCTTACTTCTTTTCCTTTCATTCTTTTGCCTATCTGTTTCTTGTTTTTTCATCACAAATTTGGTCACCACCTACCATGGACAGGATAGCCAATCTAAATGCAATGTGTTTTAAACTTTTTAGCATGGGTTTGTATGATCTTCCTAACCATAATTTTCAAATAACTTCCTCAAATCTAATTTCTCTCCTTTTTTTTCTTCTCTCCTACAAAACTCTCTTTGTCATCTATGTGAGCTCCATCCACCAGAAAGAGAGATTTGTGGCGAATCCAACAGCTTACCGAAGTGATTATATGTTTTCCTCATTTTTGCATCTCTTTGCTCTTGTGTGAGCCGGTCTCATTATTCTGTCTCTCTCTTAAAGTCTCTTAATTCGAGAGTTTAAGATTTCTACAGTGTGTTTTGAGTAGAGCTCACTGATTTTACATCATTCAGATTGATTCCAAATTGGTTATTTTAGTTAATGACCCCCTTCATCATTGCTGTTTTGGATATGCATCTTTGCTATTCTAGGTACACTGTAAACTGCTGAGTTAAAATGAGGCAAATAGAGTTGTGCTCTGATAACAAGCTCATATCACAGCCTGTGCCATAGTTGCTTTAAATGCAAGTTTTTTTGTTTTATATGAATTGAATCCTTAGGTACTTGGGTTTTTATGATCTGGACTCAACCAGTATTTCAAAATGTTGATTTTCTGTTCTTTGCATATTCGGGTACTTGGGTCATTTTATGTCAAGTTCATGCAGAAAAATCTCCATATGACGATAATTTTTATTTACAAAACAGTTTGTACCGAGGGTAGTAAAAACAATCAAAATTTTGAGTAAATTACCCTAACACTTTGAGAAAATAGCAGTACAAACCTGTATATTGGCAGTTAATCACCAAATGTGGAGTACACTTATTTGACCTCGTTAATTCAAGCAGATATACGTGTCTCCCATCGCTGTGTGATATAAGATTTTTTTTACATCAGTATAGATATCCAAATTGGCACAATCATAGGATATAATGGGGGAATGGTCATTTTGAACGTCTGCTTTCACATCAGTGCACATCTAAACCTAGATTTTATTGCTAATTACATAAGTAACAATGCCAGAGACTATCGAAAGAGTAAGTTGGGCTGCTGATAACAAGGGAAACTCATATGAAGCATTTGTTGTATGTTATTTTCTGTTGATTTTTTGTTTGCATTTTTTGATGTAGAATAAAATTATCAACCTTTTGTCCGAAACTGCCAGTCCAGAATAGATATTAAATACTATTTCTCACACTTTGCCAGATGTATAGCAATTTCAAAGTATAATTGCAGAATCTGTTATTAAAAGATAAAATTTCCACCGTTGTGTGTCTGACAGATCTAAAGTCAATTCCCACAAACCCTGGCAAACGTCTTTTGATGAGTGGCTATTGGGGAATCGTGCAAAAGCCTGACTACCTGGGCTATATGATCATCTGGCTGTCCTGGGCCATAGCTTGTGGTGAGGCATTTAGACAAGTGAATGGGAGTGTTACAGTAATAGAGATAGTCATCTAATCAAATGTTGTTGTGGAGTCTAACTCGTGACATTTATTTTTCAGTATCACAATCACATGGTTTGAAACATTCGCATTATTCATAAAATGTAGGCCACTGAATACATGTGTATCCATTTTCCAGCTTTGTGCAGTTTATGGGTGGTTGGCGGGCGATGCTGGTAGATCTTACTTCTTCCATTTTACATTTTGACTTATCTTTCATCTTGCTGTTTCCTCTTGATTCACCTTGAGATTATATGTAAATGTGGACGGGTAAACTGTCAAATCGAAATTGTGCAGTTTGGTTGCTGTGAATCAATACATCAACACTGCTTTGGAAAGACACTGCTGTTGTCAATTGTCTTAATATCTTTCTCTGTGTCTCTCTCGCTCTTTGTCTCATTTTTTTATCTCTTTGAGAAAACTTTTTCTTGTTGTTGTCTCTCTGTTGACAGGATTTAGTACCATTTCCGTCATTGTGCTCGTGGGTGTTTATCTCTGCGTCTTTGTTTGGCTACGGCAAGTTACGGAATTCAACAGGTCGCGATTTCACCTCTGCTTGGAATCGGTACACTGACATGGTACCCCGTCGCATCATACCTCTAGTTTACTGAACCCAGGAGATCTTCACCGCCTTTTCCACACCAGAATTTTTTGTTTGTTGTCAGATACATAGTGAGATAAAATGTTTCCTTGTGTCATAATGTGATGTAACAAACTTTACCTCTTTGGTTGCGTATTACATCTAAGCCTAGACAACCATTCAAGTCATCAATCATCCTTCAGATCGTATATATGTTATGATAATGATATTCACAAGCATGATTGAATTGGAATTGGAATTCTCACTCAAAATTAGAATAGTGTGTTTGAGTGAGCACCTTTTTTGAATGAAAAATCATGTAACGCTCATCTCATGTCAGTTCAAATAAAAGTCAATTGTAACGTACTGAAGGACAGTTTTATCTGATTTCTTTAAAGTGTTTCCTGTTTCTGTGTTTTTCTTTGTTAAATATCTCACTGGTAATTCAATTCACTTTGTTATTTGATTAAAATGTTTGATCTTTTTTGGTGAACTAAAAATCAGTTAGAATTATAATGTAGTGTTTTGAAATTGAATTTTGCTCAGAGTTGGCATTTTCACGATATTCTAGTTTTCAAGATTTTTGTTTGTTTTACTTTCTGACCATTTCCATGTGAATATTGCACATTTATTTTCATTTTTGCCTTTCACTTTTTTGTTTTACTTCATACTTTTGAAAATGTATAAAAAAAATCTGATTGGTTCTTTTAAAAATAAAGTTGTCAGTAATGTCAGGCAATTATTATTCATTGTCTGGTGTTTTTGTTTTTTGTTGTTGAGGATATTGCTTTGGACTTTGAAGAACGCATGTGCCAATTAGTTCTTTGCACAAGCTGTCTTCATATCCTTGATTTGTCTTGCTAGAAAATGCTAGTTTTATGCTAAACTTAACTCTTTTCAGCAAGTTTAGTTTTTGAATGTTTGTTTTTCTGGCATTTTCTACAACTTGATGAATTTTCTTTATTTGCTTGGGTTGGGTTATTTTGCCGATTCTGTCTTTGATTCTATATTGTACATGAGACTTTGTTTGAGACATATTTCCTTACCTTTGTGTTGATGATTCTTTTACAGAAATCCCGTCATCATTTGGATATCAATCTGTCTTTGATTCAATATGCCCAGTCCTAAAAAGGTAGGTCTTTGTTGTTATTTGTGTTGTGTGTATTTTCTCTGGTCAATCCAATGTGATGTCAGAGAGGGGGTTGCTTTTAGACATGCTTTCGGTATGTGTACATGTTCTTCCTACCTTTTCAGGGTGTCCAGCAAGGTTGGAAATATGTCGGATTTTCATACTCGGGTCGGAAATGGTTCGAAATTGATGTCTTGGGTAGGAAAACATGTAGGAAATGGGGCTCAGGTAGTAAAAACAGGGTTCCCATGCATCAGGGAAATCCTTAACAACGAAAAAAATATGTTTCCCGGTCGAGAAAATACCAGGGGAAATGATATATTGTGGACGAACATGAGAGAAAATTAGAGAAATCTAAGTAGACATGAACAATTATCGGCACCGCGAAATGGAAAATGCGAATAAGTTTGTGGACGATGAATCATCATTTTGTCATCCATTTCCGGTCATGCATGCTTTGCTGTCTGGCGATTCTTTCATGTTGAAACTAAACGATTCCGATACCTTTTTTAAAATTGTAAAGTTTGCCCGAGGAATTAGTATTGGACTTCGACACAAAGCTTTCAATACTTTCTTTAGTTTTAGCGCTTATACCAATACCATGCACTGCATATCCACAGCCCAGCCTCCTTTCTTCCATTTGACTTTTACTCTGGAGAGATTAAGAATGTCGTGTGTGTTAAAAAGCCGATCGCGCACGTTGTATGGCTCGTGTTAAAGGGAGAGAGATAGAGGGCAATGTGTATATTTTAAGTCGATTGAGCACGTGTGTGTGTAAGAAGGCATTTAATTGTATTATGGCCTTTGGCGTCGGTGGTCGGGGGAGTGATACTGTCATTTAATTGTATTATGATCTTTGGCGTGTTGGTCGGGGAGTGCTACTGTCATTTAATTGTATTATGACCTTTGGCATGGGTGGTCGGTGGAGTGCTACTGCTACTGTCATTTAATTGTATTATGACCTTTGGCGTGGGTGGTCGGTGGAGTGTGCTACTGCTACTGTCATTTAATTGTATTATGACCTTTGGCGTGGGTGGTCGGGTGGAGTGCTACTGCTACTGTCATTTAATTGTATTATGACCTTTGGCAGTGGCGGTCGTATTTCTTTCCTTTAATTGTATTATGACCTTTGTTGGTCGGGGAGTTCTACTGTCATTTAATTGTATTATGACCTTTGGCGTGGGTGGTCGGTGGAGTGCTACTGTCTTTAATTGTATTATGACCTTTGGCGTGCTGGTCGGGGGAGTGCTACTGTCATTTAATTGTATTATGACCTTTGGCATGGGTGGTCGGTGGAGTGTTACTGCTACTGTCATTTAATTGTATTATGACCTTTGGCATGGGTGGTCGGTGGAGTGTTACTGTCATTTAATTGTATTATGACCTTTGGCATGGGTGGTCGGTGAGTGTTACTGTCATTTAATTGTATTATGACCTTTGGCATGGGTGGTCGGTGGAGTGTTACTGTCATTTAATTGTATTATGACCTTTGGCATGGGTGGTCGGGGGAGTGCTACTGTCATTTAATTGTATTATGACCTTTGGCATGGGTGGTCGGGGGAGTGCTACTGTCATTTAATTGTATTATGACCTTTGGCATGGGTGGTCGGTGGAGTGCTACTGCTACTGTCATTTAATTGTATTATGACCTTGGCATGGAGTGCTGTAGGCTGGCGGTCGTATTTCTTCCTTTCACTTTTTCACCTTGTTTGTCGTCTTGCTGTTTCCTCTTCTCTTCTTTCACTTTCACAAGCCTTCTTTATTTCTATTGGAATTGGATTGTCGTTCTTTCTTTGTTTGATTGAGAGACAGGTTCTTCGCTGGAAGAGGGATCGAATTTACCAGTATGCTCCATCGGGTTTTGGAAATGGCACTACCCCAAAACGGATTCACCCCCCCCCCCCCTCCCCACCACCACTTTATACGCCACCGGAACATCTCCCATCCCATACAGAAAAGAAAACCCTTATCCCCTTCCCAATAAAAAACCAAAACACCCAAAAGAAAAAGGCAACGGAAACCCTATCCCCAACGGAAAGGCCTACCCCCAACGGAAAGGCCTACCCTCAACGGAAATTCTTCCCCCAACGGAAACCATATCCCCAATTGTAAGCCTACCCCCAACGGAAACCCTATCCCCAATTGTAAGCCTACCCCCAACGAAAACCCTATCCCCAACGGTAACCCTATCCCCAACGGTAAGCCTACCCCCAACGAAAAACCTATCCCCAACGGTAAGCCTACCCCCAATGGTAACCATATCCCCAACGGTAACCCTACCCCAACAGAAACCCTACCCCCAACGGAAAGGCCTACCCCCAACGGAAATTCTGACCCCAACGAAAACCCTATCCCCTATGGTAAACCTATCCCCAACGAAAAACCTATCCCCAACGAAAAATCTACACCCAACGGTAACCCTATCCCCAACGGTAAGCCTACCCCTAATGGTAACCCTATCCCCAATGGTAACCCTATCCACAACGGAAACCCTATCCTCAACGGTAAGCCTACCCCAACGGTAACGCTATCCACAACGGAAACCCTATCCACAACGGTAACCCTATCCACAACGGAAACCCTATCCACAACAAAGCCAAACCCGCCCGACAAGTCAACCCCAAGCATCTACGGTTTTAGTAGACGTGGGTCAACCTACACTACTACTCTACCACTACTACCACTCCTACTTCTTCTTCTTTCATCTTGTCGATTCCAATGAACTAATTCACCTGAGCTCACTTCATTTTGGGTATTGTGGGGTGGATAGAGTAGTCTGTAATGGAAACGGCTCATTCACTTCTCAAAAGGACATTTGGAGGGTGAGGTGGTGGGAAATTGGCTCATTGTGTAATGGGTGTCGTGGTAAGCGCATGGGAAAGTCACAAAGTCGGGATAGCGGTCGGTGTGATTGCATGTATCGTGTCGTATAAAGGCCGTCGATGTGATTGCATGTATCGTGTCGTATAAAGGCCGTCGGTGTGATTGCATGTATCGTGTCGTATAAAGGCCGTCGGTGTGATTGCATGTATCGTGTCGTATAAAGGCCGTCGGTGTGATTGCATGTATCGTGTCGTATAAAGGCCGTCGGTGTGATTGCATGTATCGTGTCGTATAAAGGCCGTCGATGTGATTGCATGTATCGTGTCGTATAAAGGCCGTCGGTGTGATTGCATGTATCGTGTCGTATAAAGGCCGTCGGTGTGATTGCATGTATCGTGTCGTATAAAGGCCGTCGGTGTGATTGCATGTATCGTGTCGTATAAAGGCCGTCGGTGTGATTGCATGTATCGTGTCGTATAAAGGCCGTCGGTGTGATTGCATGTATCGTGTCGTATAAAGGCCGTCGGTGTGATTGCATGTATCGTGTCGTATAAAGGCCGTCGGTGTGATTGCATGTATCGTGTCGTATAAAGGCCGTCGGTGTGATTGCATGTATCGTGTCGTATAAAGGCCGTCGATGTGATTGCATGTATCGTGTCGTATAAAGGCCGTCGGTGTACACGAAGTACAAGTAGTGAGAGGCCAGCAAGGCGTCGGTGTTTTTATGAAGGTTGTAAAGTCACCACGTCGTTATGAGGCGATAGTGGGCAACACTGCTTGTAGTAGTTGTAGTCACAAGTGACAACAACAGTAACATTACAACAGGCTGACTGTTGCCTGTCGCTCTCTCCAGCCAACTGCACAATGGGCGTCTTACCTGGTTACCCACTTTCTGCACGTGAAGGGGAAGATGATAAATCGTGGCCGTCGTTTGGTGGACGGCGTCTGCTCGGACTTTTGATGTGACGGCTTACGTCACCCTGATTAGTCCTACGTGCCTGGACATACCACGCTGACCTACGGCCTGGTGAGAACAGATTGTGATAGTGGTAGTGGTAAAATAGTTCTGATACCGATTAGTTAGTGATAGGCTTCTTCCCTTTCCCCCACCCACCCTCTTGACCATGCCATTGTAAATCGTTTGGTGTCCGAATCAAAAGTCAACATAAAATGTGTCTGTAGTAATCGCTAACCAGTGGTAACTGGGTCTGTGTGTCGCCTACTGTTGATTTATAGAGTTGTGTGGTACACGTGGCTATGAAATTCACTGGCCATGTACAAACATGAAGGGAAGATTAGAACTACTATAAATAAGTATTGTAGGAAATATCTTGGTGGGGGGGGAAAGAAAACAAAGAACGGTGTACATTGGAGTACTTGTACTAATAACTGGGCCTTCAGCATCAATAGCTTGATCAGATGCTTTACTTTACTTTAGAAAGCC
>JAXRKP010000068.1:245000-282500 GCA_037039925.1 Doris montereyensis | reverse complement strand
TTACTTTCCACTCTTTCACATGTCTATTGTACCTGTTGCTGTTTTCTTCTTAATCCACCCTTGAGATCACGGCCTAGTGGGACGTGTCAATTTCAGTGAAACAACAAACAGATACTCAATGCTTGATGGTGGGATTATCTGTGGTCTAGTTAGTGTTGTTCTGGTAATTAGCTTGAGCTGGTCGGTCTAATGGGATTAACATGGTGGATGTAGTATCGCCGACATGAGCAACTACTTTCTTTCGGGGACTGGATGGTGCTTAGGCAGGTGTCGGTCTCTAAATCTAAAGGTAGTGACCTCCAGTTCCGCCAACGGTTGAAACATTTTCTCAATTTTTTCTTCGAGCAGTCTACCCCCTCCCTCTTTTTCCCCCTCCCTCCAGGTCGGAGACGGACGATAAAAAGTACGTTCGGCGTGCAGATCACAACACTGCACGGCTGTTTACTGGGCACAATTTTAAATCTTACCCAAACCCACGAGATCACCGTAGTCGTGGGTATGGGTAAAAATCAAATCAAACTGATGTGGGTGGTTTGCAGGCGCTGCAGGTAGGTCCTACTTCACTCCTTCACTTATCCTTTCATTTTGTTGTTTCCTCTTAATTCACTCTGAGATTGCCGTACATGGTGGATCAATTAAACAAACAAAGCTATCGTTGCCCATTCTACAGTTACCGCTATGTCTGCTCCGTGCATGACCTTTCCACTTTGATGTGTGGCGGCGCATGACGCATTGCATTCCCTTCAATCTCTTCCTTTCCCAGTCATTCGTCATGGAGTTTGGGTTTCCCCGTAGCTGTCATTCCTAATTATTGAACAATGACAATATGGTCCAACTGAACAAGCTAGGAAAGTACTCTTGTTAACAATGACAATATGGCCCAACTGAACAAGCTAGGGAAAGTACTCTTGTTAACAATGACAATATGGTCCAACTGAACAAGCTAGGGAAAGTACTCTTGTTAACAATGACAATATGGCCCAACTGAACAAGACAATAGTCCAACTAGGAAAGTACTCTTGTTAACAATGACAATATGGTCCAACTGAACAAGCTAGGGAAAGTACTGAACTTGTTAACAATGACAATATGGCCCAACTGAACAAGCTGGCCCAACTGAACAAGGAAAGTACTCTTGTTAACAATGACAATATGGTCCAACTGAACAAGCTAGGGGAAAGTACTCTTGTTAACAATGACAATATGGCCCAACTGAACAAGCTGAACAAGCTAGGGAAAGTACTCTTGTTAACAATGACAATATGGCCCAACTGAACAAGCTAGGGAAAGTACTCTTGTTAACAATGACAATATGGCCCAACTGAACAAGCTAGGAAAGTACTCTTGTTAACAATGACAATATGGCCCAACTGAACAAGCTAGGGGAAAGTACTCTTGTTAACAATGACAATATGGCCCAACTGAACAAGCTAGGGGAAAGTACTCTTGTTAACAATGACAATATGGCCCAACTGAACAAGCTAGGGAAAGTACTCTTGTTAACAATGACAATATGGCCCAACTGAACAAGCTAGGGAAAGTACTTGTTAACAATGAAAGTGAACAACTCTTGTTAACAATGACAATATGGCCCAACTGAACAAGCTAGGGAAAGTACTCTTGTTAACAATGACAATATGGCCCAACTGAACAAGCTAGGAAAGTACTGTTGTTAACAATGACAATATGGCCCAACTGAACAAGCTATGGGGAAAGTACTCTTGTTAACAATGACAATATGGCCCAACTGAACAAGCTAGGGAAAGTACTTTGTTAACAATGACAATATGGCCCAACTGAACATGCTAGGAAAGTACTCTTGTTAACAATGACAATAAGGCTAGCTAGGGAAAGTACTCTTGTTAACAATGACAATATGGCCCAACTGAACAAGCTAGGGAAAGTACTCTTGTTAACAATGACAATATGGTCCAACTGAACAAGCTAGGGAAAGTACTCTTGTTAACAATGACAATATGGCCCAACTGAACAAGCTAGGGAAAGTACTCTTGTTAACAATGACAATATGGCCCAACTGAACAAGCTAGAAAGTACTCTTGTTAACAATGACAATATGGCCTAACTGAACAAGCTTAGGAAAGTACTTTTGTTAACAATGACAATATGGTCCAACTGAACAAGCTAGGGAAAGTACTTTGTTAACAATGACAATATGGCCCAACTGAACAAGCTAGGAAAGTACTCTTGTTAACAATGACAATATGGCCCAACTGAACAAGCTAGGAAAGTACTCTTGTTAACAATGACAATATGGCTCCAACTGAACAAGCTAGGGAAAGTACTGTTGTTAATAATGACAATAAGGCCCAACTGAACAAGCTAGGGAAAGTACTCTTGTTAATAATGACAATATGGCCCAACTGAACAAGCTAGGAAAGTACTGTTGTTAATAATGACAATATGGCCCAACTGAACAAGCTAGGGAAAGTACTGTTGTTAATAATGACAATGGCCCAACTGAACAAGCTAGGGAAAGTACTCTTGTTAATAATGACAATATGGCCCAGGCCTACTAATGCTGAACAAGCTAGGGAAACCATTGGCCCAACTGTGTTCTGAGTCATATGGCCCAACTGAACAAGAAGGGACCATTTTCTATGGTCGCTTTATTCTTGTTGTTAGATATAGTAGAGTTAGTATAAATCTGTGCTTTTGATAATGATACTTGAATATCTACTCTTGAATGACAATATGGCCCAACTGAACAAGAGATACTATTGAGCTTCCAACTTTAATCTGAGTTTGGGGTGGGGGGAGAGAAAGTACTCTTGTTAACAATGACAATAGCCCAACTGAACAAGCTAGAGAAAGACTCTTGTTAAGAGACAATAGCCCAGAACAAGAGAAAGTACTCTTGTTAACAATGACAATATGGTCAACTGAGAGAAAGACTCTTGTTAACAATGACAATAGCCCAACTGAACAAGAGAGAGAGAGAGAGCTAGAGATGCTCTTGTTAACAAGAGAGATGAGAGAGAAAGAGAGAGAGAGAGAGAGAGAGAGAGATGAGTCACACACGCACACCCACACCGGCAAACATACATACAGACAGACATAAACTCTTGTTAATAAAACACACTGGAGGAGGGAGTCAATGGTCGTGAGAGAGAGAGAGAGAGAGTATAAATCTGTGCTTTTGATAATGAGAGAGAGCTTCCAAGATCTGAGTTTGGGGTGGGGAGAGAGAGAGAGAGAGAGAGAGAGAGAGAGAGAGAGACAGAGACAGAGACAGAGACAGAGACAGAGACAGAGACAGAGACAGAGAGAGGGAGGGAGGGAGGGAGAGAGAGAGAGAGAGAGAGGGAGAGGGAGAGACACCAGAGAGAGAGAGAAGACATAAACCGAAACACACTGGGGATGGAGAGGGATGAGAGAGAGAGAGAGAGAGAGAGAGAGAGAGAGAGAGAGAGAGAGAGAGAGAGAGAGAGAGAGAGAGAGGGAGTTATACACACACACCCACAAACATACATACAGACAGGCATAAACGAGACACACTGAGAGAGAGAGAGAGAGAGAGAGAGAGAGAGAGAGAGAGAGAGAGAGAGAGAGAGAGAGCTACCACCCACAAACATACATACAGAGAGAGAGAGAGACAGAGAGACAGAGAGAGAGAGAGACAGACAGACAGACAGACAGACAGACAGACAGACAGACAGATAGACAGAGAGAGAGAGAGAGAGAGAGAGAGAGAGAGAGAGAGAGAGAGAGAGAGAGAGAGAGAGAGAGAGCTAGTTAGTTAGATTTGATGGGGTGGGGGAGAGAGAGAGAGAGAGAGAGAGAGAGAGAGAGAGAGAGAGAGAGAGAGAGAGAGAGAGAGAGAGAGAGACGGTAAAAATTTCTACGTTCAAATTAAATTTCAGGTAAAAGAATCGCTTTAAAATCGTTTTAACTGAATGGTCATTATCGTCAGGACTAGATCTAGACATTTCTTAAAACTGAATGGTTCCATCAGCCAATCTCTTTTCTGCATATGTATGTGGATCGAAGAGCAGTAACATTTTTTTTCGTCAAACCGTATTCAATTCATTGATGTAGATCTACATGTCCTTGTAGTAGTTATAGCGAAAGGCCACCTGGACTCGATAAATGAGTAGACCAGCAGTTTTTTGTTTGTTGAAACTTATCGGCCCGTCAAGCTTAGCGTAGGGTTTTCAGAGGGAGGGGCTGGCAGGGCATACAGTCTATTGTTTAAGTTACATTTCACGTACTTGAGAGTAACGAGTCTGTCCGCGCATTGAGTATTAAACGTGATCGGCAAAGATAAGAAGGGCATGAGCTTGTGCTAATCAACGATGTACGGTTAATACGAATTCACCAGAAACAGACAATAGGTTTCAACGCTCTCCCGCCACTTTATTTGACCTAGTTCTTTTGGAGTTCCATTCGTGGTCGCTCACCTTCCAACTTTCAACTTTGACACGTAAACTTTGCCTCATCGTATGTTGGGTGTAATATGTAACGGGTAACGGTTCAGTGTGACCGAACCACTGCCTCTCCCATCCCACTCTCCCTGCCTTGTCTATTTAATTGTTGAGAACACCTTATTATGTTTAAAATCTCTTAAAACTTTGATATAGATTATTTATTTATTTCATTCGCGAACTTATACAATAGTTCGGATGCCCTTTACAATGAACAGATTTGGCAATGCATCATTGATTTTTATCAATCTACTCAATTCGTTTCTTTCTTTCTTTCTTTCTGTGGACATGCTCAGCCGGCTGGTTAGCAACTGAGGCCAATGAATTTCAAGATAAATCTATTAATAGTATGAATAGACCCGAAAACACAATTATTGAATGACATCTTCAATACCTCACAGCCACACTTCCACGTAACCTGCAAGTTTCTTTCTTTGCTTTTTTGTGCATTTTCTTTTCTTTCCGTGTCGTCTGCTAATATCATTAGCCTACAGGTGTGTGTACGGGTGTGTCTATTTTAGCATACGTCAGTCAAATCTCGAATTTAGACCTAGAAACGAAAAGAAAAAGGGATCCATATTAAGACCTGGAATATTATCTTAATGCTTCCTGGTGCTCTAGAAAGGCGATTTTTGCTGTGTTAAGCATTACCGACGAACGCATTACATTTGTGTTGTTTCCATTTTGTTCCAAGTTTGCATTGTCATTGTTTCCTTCTTTTAACTAGAGCTAGTCCAGCTAGATCTACACACCTGTGTTATTAATGTTCATCACAGGACCTGATTATACAACGTTGTTTATGTTCGTTGATATAGTTTTAAGCTTCCAACATTGGTTGTGATTGATTTCTTCGTCTTCAATTTCGTGCCAGTCAAAGTCCCCTTCCAGGACGACCCGGTCCAGAGCGAGAAGTCGATCCAAGTCTGCAGGCAGGAGCAGAAGTAAGAGTGCCGGTCGTAAAGCCAAGTCTGCTTCCAAGTCTGCCTCTACGATGGAAGTCAGTAAAAGCAAGGTGAGTCTTCTCTCGAACTCTAACCTAAAGTTCAGTCACAGACAGTTTGGTTGTTGACGTTGATGGGGTCAGTGGGAACTGTCAAGTTTGGGGGCAAAGTGATTAATACTATGATTACAAGGTAGATTAATCCCATCTTAGTTAGCATTTTTGGTAATATTTTCTATTGAAATGTCGGTGAAAAGCCCATGTAAGGGTTTATTAAGTTCTTTCCCTTTATAGTATATGCATTGTCTCTATTTGTTATGACAATGTATAATGTTACCGACAATAAAGACATTTTTGAATTGAATTGAAAGGCAAATTAAAGGCGATTCAAAGGGTGAGATTGATTGCCTAGGATAGGAACGATTTGTTTAACATAGGAATGAAGGATCTTTAAGGACATACCCCAAAATTAGTATTATTATCATCATTTCCAGTTGTTGTCCAGTGTGTATGAATGAAATGCAATTAACCTTTGTACCCTTAAAAACAGGAGTTTCCACAATCTACAGCAAAGTCTTGCTCAACTTAACTTTCTAAATGAATGAAACATTAATTAACTTTCTGAATGGATGAAATATCAATGAGCTTTCTAAAGGAATAAAACATCAATGAGCTTTCTAAAGGAATGAAACATCAACTTAACTTTCTAAAGGAATGAAATATCAATGAGCTTTCAATTCAAAAGGAATGAAACATCAACTTAACTTTCTAGATGCAGGAAATAACAATTAACTTTCTAAATGAATGAAACATCAATTAAAGTTTTAAACGAATGAAACATCAATTAACTTTCTAAATGAATGAAACATCAATTAGCTTTCTAGATGAATGAAACATCAGTTAACTTTTGTAAATGTTTTGTTTTATTGTGATTATAATGCAAAATATTTCTTTTGAATGCTAAGATCCGTTGTCAGAGTATTTTTAAATATCGAAGTTTACTGATTTTGGATATATGTATAGTATATAGACACAGATCTTTATGACATAAGGACAAGACTTTGGGAAACATTCTACAATGTAGCGAAGGAAAATATTATTGGCACATCACTAACACTAACACATTGCTAACACATCACTAATGAAGGTTGTATTCCTCTATGACCATGTTTTTCAGGTTTTCCCATGTACCTTTTGTTAAAATTTTCAACTGATTTTACCAGAGCAAAGGAAATCTTATACCAATTATGATATCAACGTTAGGGCTAAATAACCGGCCCCATCTTCGCTCTAGTGGTTTGCTCATTCGACCATAACACATATGCTATTGGAACGTCTTGTTACTAACGTTATCTTACATTTCAGCCATAACGTTGATATTGTAATTGGTATTGGGTTTCCTTTGCTCAGGTAAAATCAGTTGAATGAACGAAATGCAAAAATAACATTCAATGTAAAGAATGAAAAGTAGAGCTCTTTCTTTATAGAATTCACTTAGATTAGTTTTGTCTTTTTCTGGTTTGTAAATTTTTAAAAGCGGTAAAATTTCCTAGAGTTAGGGCAATAAGATAGAATCCTCGGTGAAGGATATGTGGCGTTGGTGGCTGAGGGTTAGGCTGCTGGACTTGGGATCATGGGGTTCTGGGTTTAAATGCTAACAAAGCTAGTTCCAATGTTGTTTTCCTTGGGAAAGACACGCGACACGCATTTCCCACTTGACCCGGTGCACAAATGGTACGGAGTAAAAATCGATGTCAGTTTAACATCCTGTCTAGGAGGTGATTATTTCATCGCCTGTTCCGCTTCACACTATAGAAACTGGGACAAGCTCCTGCTGTGGGCCATAAAGGCCTTGAGGGAACATTACTTTACTAGATGAAGGATCAAGTGAGTCGAGATATCATTAACATTCTGTGTTGCACGTTAAAGAACCTCCAAAACTCCTTTGCTCTCACTTATTGCTTAAGTCATTTAACTTATTTCCTTTCCTTTCCTTTACATGGCAGGTCATGACGTGCGTCTGGCAGCAGAACTCGTCAGAGTTCAAGGTCACCCTCAGAGTGAGCAAGCAGGAAAACCGTTGTCACAAAGCGTGTGCTGACCTTAGGTCAAGAAGATGCCTCCGTCACGCCCACCAGGGCATCCTCTAGGATTGCATCCATCATTGCTAAAGAGGTGAGCAACTCACTGCTTTCATTTGAATATGTCATGTGCCAGAAGATTTAAGGGCATTTCAGGCTTGCTATTTCTATTTTAAGTTTTGTAAATGATGACCAACTTCTCATAGTCACTATATGAGAAGTATATTTTTCAGTGATTATTGTTATGCCTTGATTATTCTCAAAGGTGTGCTTTCCCCTTCTTTGACATATTTCATTCAGTATTAACCCAATCAATGACACTAGATTTGCCTCCAAGTGTTTGTCAATTATCCTGTGGTTTGTGGTATGTCTCGTTGTTTTTGTTCAGGAATAAAACTATTAGTACCTGTCTAATGTCAACCTGACGGCTATGTCAACCTGGCGGCTATTTTTCAGGTACTACTATCCTATACAAATGATGAATTGTTAGATTGAAATTTCTGTGCTGCCTGTGTCATCTCATTTCTGCTCTTCTCTGTATGTCCGTCCTATCAGAAGGAGGAAGCATCTCGACTTGTTGAAAAGATTAAATCGGAGATGGTTGCTGGCATCAAGACACCACCCAAATCTACTTCCAGAGGAGAAAATTGCCAAGGAGAAGAAGGCAGGATTCCATTATGAATTCATGGGTCCAATCGGAGCTTTTTTCCTGATTTTCATGTTACCCGCGACTGTTTACTATGTCAACATGGCATGTAGAAAGGTAGGCGTCATCTTCTTGTACACTGAAAGATTAGTTTTAGATGTCTTTTGCTTTCAAAGTTGCCAAAATTGAATGATAATACAAAAACATGCCGTAAAAAATTTAAAGATGATACAAGACTACATAAGGTTTCATTGAAAGACTACCTTCAAAGTCTAGGGGAAGACAGGAATGCTTTGAGTATCTGGTACTTTTGCACAGATTGTATTGATGTTTTAGTGTCAAAATATGATTGTTAATTTTATCATGAAAAGCAATATATCCAAATGCCTCAAAACAAAGAAAAGTATAAAATCATGATTTCTGAGATGAACAATTGTTATCTTAATATGTGTTATGGACATAGAGGAGTTCAACAGTGATAAATTTCTACATCTGACATAAATACTTTTCTCAAAATCAAAGCGTAAATTCTTTTTTCCACAAAATGCGACATAATCACCATCTTCGTCCTTCACAAAATGCGATATATCCGAAAAAGATATAAGCAACACTCCTTTAAATTAAGGAAAGAGAACGGAAATCAAACAACACGAATTAATCATCAAACACAGTATTTTTGGTGATAAAACATGCAGGAAAAAGAAAACTAAAACAAAGACTCAAAGTGTTAAAAACATCCAAGGAATATGAAAGCCCACCATTGAAAATATTCTCTCCGTTGGCCGTGGGCGTGGCCCAATATTTGTCATTAAATGAGTTATTATTGTTGAGAATGCACATGTATCACGTTTTGTGGAAAACAATTAATGGTGTTTATCGCATTTTGTGACAATGCTTCAAAGAAAATAAACTGACCAAAGATTTAAGCTGTGCATTTTCAGAAAAGAGTTGAATTCAATCTGAAAAAGAAAAAAGCTTTTGTTTTGATTGTTATGTATATGTTTAAAATGATACATTCATGTTTTTTCTTCTCTTTGTGAATGCAGGGTAAATGCTCCATTGGTGTCATTCCCAAATTCCCAAACAACTGGGTGGCTGCTTTCTTTGAAGTGGCAGCCCTGATCTTTTCGGCTGGTTGGCATTCCAGGCCATTCTGGCAGTTACCGGTCGGACGGCCTCGTTCAGGTCAACCATTGAAGTCAGGAGGAAGTCTCAGTTACAGATGCAACGGTATGAGAGCATATTTCACCCCAAAGAGGATGTGAATCAGTTCATTTTTCTACCGCTGTGCCCCATGGTTTTTTGTCATCATCATCTGTGAATACGCCTGTGCAAATACTATCCGCATAGATTCTTAAAATGGGGAAGAACCATTTTCTTGTATGTTTTGCTTCTCAAGAGAAGCCAAATAACAAACAAATCAACCTTCCCCATTTCTAACATTATGCTAATAGCTATTTGCATCAATGTATCAATTATATATTATCGTAGCTGAATGTTGGGTATGAGGTAATAGATGACTTCCTGGTGGTCCAGAGGCAAGGTGTTGGCCTCTCAACCAAAAGGTCTTGGGTTTATGCCACAAAGCTTAAAATTCTTGTTTTTTTCCTCTGGTCAAGGTAGTTGGATCGATACCTAGTCTCTTGGAGACGTACGATAAAAAAGGAGGCCCTGTGTGCAAATCACAACTCTCAGTGTACTTTGGCTGTTTACATGGCAGTCCGAGCAAAATTAAAAAAATCCTGCCAAAAACCCAGAGATCACAGGATGTGGATAAAATGAAATTAAAAAATCATAGAGGAATTACCTTGTAGCACGTATATTCACACAATAAATATTTGTACAGAGTGTATTACATGTTTCACTTTTGCCGCCCTCAGGTTTCTTTGCTTTAGTGGTGAGCCTTGTAGGTGTGATGACAGCCGTATATTTCAAGTGCCCTGACTCGTGTGGTTGACAAGTTTTTCAAGCTCCCTAACACGGTGTTGTGTTCAGTTTCCTCTCAGCATCTGTCTCTACATCAAGTCTTACTTAGTGCCAACCAGGAAACTAAGTCGGTGGAAACTCAGGTTTGTGTTGTGATTTATTTCATATTAATTCATTTTATAATAGTAATGACAATAATAATAATACTTTATTGATTCAAAGAATGGCATTGGTGGTCAAGGGGTTATTAGGCTGCCAGATTTGGGGATCAGTGAGGGTCCTGTTTCGAATCCTAGCAAAGCTAGGTCTGAGTGGTCTTTCTCGGGAAAGACATTAACACATGTTTTTCCGCACCCGACCCAGGTGCAAATGGGTACAAGCACTAGCTTGGGAGTAAAAACCTGTGTCAGACTATTGTCCTGTCCAGGAGAAGATTATTATATTACCTGTTCTTAACGCTATAGAAATAGGGATATGGTCCGGCTCTATGGGCTGTAATGGTCTTCAAGGACTTTACCTTTTTTTTCCGTCCATCCAAAGGAGGTAATTAATCCAAAGAAGCAAATTACAATTTGATTCCTCATAAAAAGCATGATACGTGTTCATCCATAAAAAAAGCAAAACTTTAATACATTATAAGGTAAGAATTATCAAGTGTACAATCCATCTCCTTCAAACCCAAAAGAATGTTATTGTCCCATTGTATATCAGTGTCACCTACAACCCTGCTATAGCAAACCCAAAAATGTTATTTTCCCATTGATATCAATATCACCATAACCCTGCTATAGCAAACCCAAAGAATGTTATTTTCCCATTGAATATCAGTGTTACCATAACCCTGCTATACAAACCCAAAGAATGTTATTTTCCCATTGTATATCAGTATCACCATAACCCTGCTATAGCAAACCCAAAGAATGTTATTTTCCCATTGAATATCAGTGTCACCATAACCCTGCTATAGCAAACCCAAAGAATGTTATTTTCCATTGAATATCAATATCACCATAACCTCTATAGCAAACCCAAAGAATGTTATTTTCCCATTGAATATCGTATCCATAACCCTCTATAGCAAACCCAAAGAATGTTATTTTCCCATTGAATATCAATATCACCATAACCCTGCTATAGCAAACCCAAAGAATGTTATTTTCCCATTGAATATCAATATCACCATAACCCCTCTATAGCAAACCCAAAGAATGTTATTTTCCCATTGAATATCAATATCACCATAACCCTGCTATAGCAAACCCAAAGAATGTTATTTTCCCATTGAATATCAATATCACCATAACCCTGCTATAGCAAACCAAAGAATGTTATTTTCCATTGAATATCAATATCACTATAACCCTGCTATAGCAAAACCCAAAGAATGTTATTTTCCACTTGAATATCAATATCACTATAACCCTGCTTACAGCAAACCCAAAGAATGTTATTTCCCATTGAATATCAATATCACCATAACCTGCTACAGCAAACCCAAAAATGTTATTTTCCCATTGAATATCAATATCACCATAACCCTGCTATAGCAAACCCAAAAAATGTTATTTTCCCATTGAATATCAATATCACTATAACCCTGCTATAGCAAACCCAAAGAATATTATTTTCCCATTGAATATCAATATCACCATAACCCTGCTATAGCAAATCCAAAATGTTATTTTCCCATTGAATATCAATTATTTATAGCAAACCCAAAGAATGTTATTTTCCACTTTGAATATCAATATCACTATAACCCTGCTATAGCAAACCCAAAGAATGTTATTTTCCCATTGAATATCAATATCACCATAACCCTGCTACAGCAAACCCAAAGAATGTTATTTTCCCATTGAATAGCAATATCACCATAACCCTGCTATAGCAAACCCAAAGAATGTTATTTTCCCATTGAATATCAATATCACCATAACCCTGCTATAGCAAACCCAAAGAATGTTATTTTCCCATTGAATATCAATGTCACCATAACCCTGCTATAGCAAACCCAAAGAATGTTATTTTCCCATTGAATATCAATATCACCATAACCCTGCTATAGCAAACCCAAAGAATGTTATTTTCCCATTGAATATCAGTATCACCATAACCCTGCTATAGCAAACCCAAAGAATGTTATTTTCCCATTGAATATCAATATCACCATAACCCTGCTATAGCAGATAGGTTCCACCACACAGGTGTACCGACTTTAGACCTTCACGATAAATTGGCTGTTTCCATGGAAATCGGGCTGTTTTGCAATAGGAAACATGTGTATAAAGTTGTGTTTTTGATGTGTGTTTATACCTATTGATGTTAAGAAAAGAGTGATGGGTGTCTTCTATGTTACAGCTATTTTTGTAGAAGTCTTGATGGGTTGGTTGTTCTTTGTAGACAGGGCTCTGTTGAGACGATGTTTTAAGCAGTTTTGCCATGCAAATACGCTCATCAGTTTTAGAACAAATAAAATTTGTCAGTGTCATAAAAGCGTTGGTTTGTTTGAAGCATGCTTCTTTTTGCGTTGCATCTGTTAAGACTCCTTATAAATGGACAGGCTACAGTAGTTCCTTTAATATTTCAGGCAACTTCATATATGACTTCTTTATTGGCCGTGAGCTGAACCCACGTATTGGACCCTTGGATCTGAAATTTTTCTGTGAGCTCCGACCAGGCCTGATTGGATGGGTGGTTCTAGACTGGCTGATGGTGATCAAGGCCTATGAGGCAACAGGAACATTCCCACCAAACCTTGTGCTGGTGACAGCCTTCCAGACTCTGTACGTGGCAGACGCCCTCTGGTTTGAGGTGAGTAACATGGCTTGTTGCTGTTCACTTTAACAATGCTGACTGAACATTGTCAGTTGTGACATTAACTTCACTGGCGGTTGGCGGGGGCTGCTGGTAGGTCCTATTTCTTTCCTTTCTTTCTTTCACTTATCTTTCATCTTTTAATTCACCCCGAGATCACCACAATGATGGACAGGGTAAATTGCAATGAAACAAACAAACAAAGACAATCTTCACATTCCTCTCCTTTCTCTTTAAAGGGGATGGGTTACGTTTGAGCTCTGTTCAGAACTCCTGAACCGGAGACTCAAAGCGTACATCGTCAGCTGGCTTTGGGCCGGTTGTGAGTCCCTGCAGCTTAACCCGTCTGTCGGCGATCAACTTTCCTCAAGGTCTTTCTGTTTAAGATTAAAAACCCCCAACCGATTTGGACGTAATATGTCATGTAAAAGCAAACCTAAACGCTTTGTTTATTTCTTTTATTTTTACGGTTTCTTTTGTTTAAATAGGGTTCGGGTTAAATACGTTTTATTGTTCAAGGATTTTAAAGATACCTTTCATCAAAGAAAACATTTTGCATCTCATGGTCAGGATTTGAGTTTCTACTTGAGGACTTTGGTTGTTACTGTCATGGTTTCATAGCTGCCAGCCAGTACGTAAAAAATGTATTTAGTATATTGTTTTTGCTTTGAGTCCGTAAGCCTGTATTTACTTTGAAAAGTACCTATGACTATGTGAGTGTTAGCTGTATCTTGTTTTATAAAGAACTGCTAAGTTGACGGCAGAGACTCAGATATATTCTGTTGAAAGTCCAGGGACATTATTGGGACATTGCAAAACTACTATTGCACCTCGTCAGAAAGGCCAGCACTCAGAGAACTCGTCATTATTTACTTTAAAAGGGGTGAATTCAAATTAAATTGTGTTTTTCTGATCAGAATCTGTTTCACGATTTGAAAAAGTTGGTAGCTATGTAGTTTTGAGTTGAGGACAAATTTTGGATGTAGAGGCTGATACTGAGCTTGGATGACACCTTATTATGTTCCTTTGCTAGAATCGTTTATGTATGAAAACATATTTTTTGTCGATTTGCTCATAGAAAATGACAGGTACTTCTCTCTCACAGAACATTTTTCTTGTCAGGTTTCTTATCAGGTTTGTAAAAAAATGTTCTCTTTTGTTTATTTGTGACTTAATTTTATCTCCTTTTTCTTCCTTTTGTCGATGTATTAATTGCAGGAAGCCATTTTGACAACCATGGACATACTTCATGATGGATTCGGTTTTATGCTTGTGTTTGGAGATTTGATTTGGGTCCCATTCCTCTACAGTTTGCAGCCAAGATTTTTACTGGAAACTGCTTTTACTCTCCTTGGTACTGTCTGGCTCCCATTGCTCTTCTCAATCGTAAGTATCAATGAGACGTCAGAGTGGCTGCTGGTAGATCCTACTTCTTTCCTTTCCCTTTTCACGTATCTTTCATCTTGCTGTTTCCTCTTGATTCATCCTGAGACCATCGCATATTGTAGTTGGGATAAATTTAAATGGAGGGAAAAAATCAGGGGGGGGGGGGGGGGGGGGGATATCTGTTTTTTCATGTTAATTGAGTCATATATGATATAAGAGTTAAAATCCTTCATAAGAACAATTTCAAAGCCAATATTAGAGGTCTTATTAGATTTGTTAGTTTTTTGAAAGTGTAACAGATTTTTGAGGGGCTCAGCTGAGATTTAAATTAATTTCTGTTCCAACATAGAATTAACTTGCTGATCTTACATCTTCCATACGTCTGGCCATATAAGATTGCAAAATTTCTCCTTAGGAATAATTATGACATATATTGGGGTGAAAGTCCAGAGACATAATTCTGAGATTGCAAAGCTACAAGAACGAAATATGTTTGAGGTAAACAAGACTTGACAGGCCTTTTCTAGCATATTCAAGTTAATACGTGCATTACCGTCCTTTGTCTGTAGAATAATAATGGGGAAAAAAACAAAAACAGAACAAAAGAAGATAACTTTTGATGGGATAATTTGTCTTTGCAATTGTAGTTTTGTTTGAGCTATTTCAGTACAATTGATGATATCAATATTATTGTCTCGTGTCATTCCATCCACAGTGGGAGGCTTTGCTATTTTCCGCCTTTCCAACTCCCAAAAGAACAAGTTCAGGCAAAATCCCAAGGATCCAGAATTGGCAGGTAATGTTATAAAACTGGAAACGATAGTCTTTGAGTTTCAAAGCTAGAAAGGAACAGTGGCCGGAGTTTAATAAAATCTCATCTCCCTTTTTGTCTTGGGTAGAGGGGTCATACCTGGTCTTTTAGAGGGGTCATACCTCCACAAGCTAGTCTTTTTTACCTGTAGAGGGGTCATACCTCCAGTCTTTTAGTCTTTCCACCATTTTTAGTTTTGGGGTCATACCTCCACAAGCTAGTCTTTTACCCGTAGAGGGGTCATACCTCCACAAGCTAGTCTTTTACCCGTAGAGGGGTCATACCTCCACAAGCTAGTCTTTTACCCGTAGAGGGGTCATACCTCCACAAGCTAGTCTTTTACCCGTAGATTTTAAGTCATACCTCCCCTAATTCTAATACTTAGCAAATCTTTTACCCTCCACCTCCTTCCTTCATTTTTAGTTTTGTTGTTATTTGTTTTCCTTTTAACATTTTCTGTGAAGATTGAACATATTACACATTTTTAGGGATAGCAGACATTTTGAATGATAACAATGTGTTGATTTTGTTTAAAATATATATTTTTTAATCAGTTCCCCGAATTCTAATACTTAGTGCAAATATAATAAATCTGCTCTCCATGGTTGATGAAAGTAAGCTGTTACATATGCTTGACATGTTCTTGTAAATGTTCATTATTCACTGTTTTAATATAACAACTTTTTCAGGCTTAGACACAATTCCAACCCAGACTGGTAAGAAGTTGCTGGCAGGGGATGGTGGGCTCTGTGCCGCAAACCCAATTACCTTGGAGACCTGATCATGGCCCTCTCCTGGTCACTTACCACAGGTCAGTGAAGGGAACGCAAATAGGTTATCTTCTCAGCATTGTTGCAGTTTCACATTTTATTAGAGAATTTCTGCCTCAAATTAAGAAAAAAATTCCTTGGTGGTGGGAAAGACCAGGGGGCTGGGGGCTGGAAGAATCAAGGGGATGGAAAGGTCAAAGGGACGGATGGAAGAATGAAGGGGATGGAAAGATCAAAAGAGACGGATGGAAGGGTCAAGGGGACAATGGAAGGGTCATGGGGACTGATGGAAGGGTCAAGGGGATAGAAAGGTCAAAGGGATGGAAGGGTCAAGGGAATGGAAGGGTCAAGGGGATAAAAAGGTCAGGGATTGAAGGGTCAAGGGGATGGAAGGGTCAAGGGAATGGAAAGGTCAAGGGATAGAAAGTTCAAAGGGATCGAAGGGTCAAGGGGATGGAAGGGTCAAAGGGAATAGAAGAGTCAAGGGATTTCCCTTTTTTGCATGATACGGCAAAGGGAGTTGAATAAAAATTTTTTTTAAATTGGGTAAATGAATAATGATGCATGTGTTACGTTACATTTCATTTCTGTACTTAACAAAAATGTGATTTCTTTAAAATTATTTGGCCTTCCTAGTGACAATTTGTCAACATTAATTAGGATATTAATCAATGTTCTATGTCTTATCAACATTTTCTTTATCCTGAAGTCTTGTATATTTCCTGATTTAACACATTGTAATTGTTTTCTCTCTCCATTTTCCCCTCATGCAGGTCTTACTCACCTGTTCCCGTATTTCTACCCCCTGTACTTTTTGGTGCTGCTTATACACAGAGAACGACGCGATAATGAACAATGTCACCACAAGTACGGAGCAAGCTGGGAACGCTATTGTGAACGTGTCAAATACAGGATATTTCCTCGCATTTACTAGACAATATTGTTGTAGCTTTAACAGCTAATTTTTTTCTCCTTTGATGGGTAGGTGGGTTGGGGAGGGGGTATGACATAGTCATTGGATCACAAAATTGTAAGAAATTGTCTGGAAGAAACGTGTTTGACGTGACGATGTTGTTTCAGCTAGGAAACTTGTCATATGATGAAGGAGGTTATTCATTCACTGCTTTTTATATTAAATTTTTGTATATTTATTTTATTTGTTCACTCATATTTCTTTTTTTGTATTTACGAAAAAAAAAGAATGTATTAGGTAACAATGGGAAACGATAAATGGCTGTTACAGTATTTGATGTGTCAATAGCAACAGGCTGAACACTAAGGATTTAAACTTGCCCAGAATTTTTGTGTCGTCTAGGTTGGCTGAAATGTGCATATTTTACCTTTTTTTTGTTGGGATTCCTTCCCCCTCTGCTTTCTCTTTAATCATTCTTTGAATGCAGACCTTCCATTTTCCGCCTTTAGATTCCATTTGCCGACATTTCCGTCATTTTTCCACCGAATGAAATTAAGAAAAAAATATTTTCCGGACATTTGCGATTCGAATGGCAGAAATGACGAATGTCGGAAGAAACAAGTTTAAAATTTTCGATTTCCAGGCGTCGAAACTTCCGTTTGAGATTGAGATTCAGGCATTGTTCCAGTCTTAGTCTCAGTTCAATTTGGCGCTTTGCTTTGTTAACAACTACGTATCAATCTAGATCTCTACCTTTAACTTGTGAAACTTTTATCATGTCAGAAATTCTTGACTTTGTTGATAGGAAAATGGCGTGAGAAATAAATTTTGATGGAATTGGTTAGAGGAGAAGGATGGGAACGGAGATTTCCTGTCTGTTTACGTTAGAAAACTCGCTAATCCAGGCCTGGTATGCTGCACGTATTGTAAAACTAAAAGTTGACTACAGTCAGAAAGGAAAATCGCGCATCAAACGGCATTCTGACAGTGTGAGTCATAAGAAAAAGAGACAGATCCTGAATAGTAACCATGTTTCACTAATATTATTTATAAGTATTTAAAATGCAAACTAATAAGGTATGTCTCAGCATTGTCATCATATTATGTAACGGTGTATGTTTTGTATGATATTGCATAGCATTTGACCAGAGAAAGTTTTCAGGCAATTTTGTCAAGGGTGAATGGAAGGTCTGTGAATGAGTCAGCCTATCGGGCTATGGGCATGAAGAGAGAAAGAGTGTGAGAGATGCAAAGGGGGAAGGGGGTAGTCAGATGTCAGTTCATAGTGGTAACAAACTTTTTTATGCCATGCTAAAATTAAAATGCAGAGGAGAACTTTCCATGAAATAGAAGGGAAATGTGATGTCAGTGATCATGTAATAATAGTGTGATGACATAGACAGTGGAATAATTTAATCTTATTTTAACCATCATCCCGAGTCAATGTCTGCTTTGTAGAAGCAAAGTTTCTTTGAAATATTTTAAATGAAATATTACTTAAACTGCATCGCTAAGCTTAACTTTAAACATCTTTGTGCATGACGGATGGTATGTCATCGCTCTCACTATCTTCTCTCCATTGGTGTAAAAGAGAGGTGGTGGGGGGGTGGGAGTAAATTTGCTCTCTGAGGTTTTTATTTGATGGCCGATGTCGTGTGACCTGTGCCTCCTCACTCCCTGTCACAACAGGCTGCTATCTATCCCGGTCTTTACTTTGATGAATTAGTTCATGAAATTTTATTTTATCACTCAAAATTAGAACAGAGTAAAAAACCAACCGCACTCAAAAGGAATTATAGAATAATAAAGACATTAAAAATCAAAATTCTCATTGAAGTCATGCATTGAATTAATTGCAACTATGCTTCAGTGCCCATATTTGCTCAAATTTTTCAAAGTATTCTCATATATTTTTGTAAACATTTTTAATTAAAACATTAATTTTGTCAAAAGGCTCCCTCTCATTATTTGGGTTGGTTTTTACAACTTTCTTTCATATTGTCCAGTAAATTGGTCATGTTTGTGTGTGTATGTATATGTGTGATTGTGTGTGTGTGTGTGTGTGTGTTTGAGTGTCCATGCCATGCTATTTAGCTCCTAGAACTGTATTGCCATTCACTGTGTCATTCCAATAATATACAAGTAAAGGTTGTCATTAACTGCTTTTAATTAAAATTAAAATAATATAAATAACTCCTTTGTAAGGTTTCCATCACATCCCCATTTTAAAGGCGGCAACATATAAATAATATTCCTCGATCAAATTGCATGTTTGTGCGTCTTAATGAGTTTTGTATCGCTTTCTTGCCGTCAGCCTCCATCAATGCATGGAGGCAAATCATACTACCTTTTTAAACTTTGTGACAATTTCATCACATGAGGTCTTTTTTTGTCTAGAGGTTCCTTTTTTTTTACCTGTCTTATCCTGCCAAATCCAGCCTAATTTTGGATGCGGCACATTTCGGGACATTGCTATGAGGAAGTCTTACTCTCTCTTTCTCAGGACACTTGCGTTTCAATATGCACAACATTAACGTCTTATTATTATTGAATTTGATCCGTATAAATGCATTGAATTGAAGCATTTTTCTATCTTCAATTTGTAAAGTTTGTGTTTAGTTGACTGTGCTCGTGTATTCTATTGTTTTGCTTTTCTGCATTGTCAGTTTATGAAGTGATTGATTTTTATTGCCAGCCACAGCGAGACATTGCTTACTTGAAAATATTTGTCGTTTGTATAGATCTTTGAAATGAAAAGATTGAACTTGAGTTTGAGCATAGCATGGTCTTGTGTTGTAGCAAGATAGTTGTCATTCCCATAGACAACTGACATTTTAAAAATCATCTCACACATCCCCTTGAAAGGAAATGAATGTGGGACGATGTCAGCTTCTTATCTTCTAAATATTCATTTTGATGTCATTTTTGATTTTTCACATGTTTTTGCAGAATTTTTGTAGCAGTATTGCTTGATTTATTTAAAATTCTAGTGTTTTCTTGAATGTGCTGTACGTTTATGTGTGCAAACATGTTCACTCGATGCTTTGGCATCAGAGAGAACTCAACCAATCACAGTTCACAGTTTTTTACAGTCGTTTTTCACATTTGCTGCTTCCATCTTCATTTGCTTACTTTTGTTTTTGTTTTCCCATTGTATTGAGCCCCCGTATGGTAGACATGTTGGCAGACTCATGATTCCTAATATCCTACTCATGTTGTCTTCATTGTATTTTTATCTTGTCCTGTGAATGATTGCATCCCAAATGTCAAAGCAACACAAATTAAAGCAAATTGGCTTTTGTAATCAACGCTTTTCCTTTCTTTACTTATTGATGTTCATTTTTGCTTTTGTCTCTTTTTTTTTTTTTTTTGCTTATTAATTTTTAAAATTTTTATAAGGAGGCGGTAGAAAGTGTATTATATTTATAGGTCCTTGTCAAGCTTTTTTATGTTGCAAAGACATGGCATACACATTTTGTTTGTGTCAATAATCAAGAAGAAAATACAGAAATACTGAAATGTCTAAATTTAAAACATTTTCATGCCAAATTTTGCCTCACAAATTGTTAGGGAAACTTATTAATTACACAAAGTTACTTTAAGAAGATAGAAATTACTTGTTAGTATATCTCACTGACCCGTGTGGTGACGGCCCTGCTCACTGTACAGGATGTTCACCCTTGTGGTTGCAGGCTGGCATATTTTACCTTTTTATTGCAACAGAAATTTAGAAAAAAATCCCCAAAAGAGATTAAGTGTTAATGTTAGTAAGAAAACAGGCTATATAGTGGTAAGTAGCATACATCTTTATGATATAGTGTAAAGAAAATAGACTAGAGACCTTCTGGTATAAATGCACAAGTGCAAGAGGCAGCAACAAAATAGAGGATTATATTAACATTTTTAGTATTAGTCTCATAAGTTATTGTGTAAATAAAACAGATGCTTGACTTGGAACACAAAATGAGAAAGATGTCAAAATTTGCAATATTTTGAATTGACAATTGAAATCACGTTTTCGTTGTCCTGAATAAAGAGTGAAGCTTCATAACCATATGTGTCCTCACAGATAGATTGCTAAATACTGTGCTAGTTGTCAAATGTTGCCTAGGTTAAAAACTGCTAGTTGTCAAGTGTTGCCTAGGCTAAATACTATGCTAGTTGTCAATTGTTGCCTAGGCTAAATACTGTGCTAGTGGTCAAGTGTTGCCTAGGCTAAATACTGTGCTACTGCTAGTTGTCAAGTGTTGCCTAGGCTAAATACTGTGCTAGTTGTCAAGTGTTGCCTAGGCTAAATACTGTGCTAGTTGTCAAGTGTTGCCTAGGCTAAATACTGTGCTAGTTGTCAAGTGTTGCCTAGGCTAAATACTGTGCTAGTTGTCAAGTGTTGTCTAGGACATCATGTCAATCAAGTTAACTAAGGAGAGAAGGAAAGCCAGGATTTATAGTATAGCAATCTTTGTTGACTACTGCAAACATATATCTCTTGTCAAAATTTCCACCTTTTAAAGATATGGATTCTTTTCACTCAGTCATATGCGCTGGTCTCAATCTTAGTTCCATGACTTTGTACAACAATGACAATAAAGAAATAATTACATCTACATCTTTAGTCTTATTTTTAACTGCGCAAACTGTTAATAAGTTCCTTGTATTTTTTCTTAATGAGAAAATTTGACTTGTTGCATGTGTGGGGCACAGTGCTTGTGTGTGTACTATAAAACTTGTTGTGGAAAAAATTAAAATCCAGTGATGGAATCTATTTGTATGATAATGTGACTTGATGGAAGTGTTGAGAAGACGAAAAGATAATAGAAAATGTAACGATGTTCAACTTTGTTATGGATGTGTTTGTTATACCACAATATCTGACCCTTGACTCTATCTAATGATGATAATAACAATAATGATTAATTCTGTAACTGTAATAATAATAATAATGATAATATAATAAAGCTCTACCCAGGCAGCTATTGTGTCGACTTTATCAAGTTTTGCCTCCTACCTAGGCAGCCGTAAAAGTAAATGGAAACCAACTGAATAGAGGAATGTGGATGCTACAACTACACAACAATATTAACATTAACAACACCAACAAGAACAACAACCCCTTCAGCAAGAATTCACCTGTTTATATATATACTCCATACACATTAGCAACAAATAAAATCTATTACCACTCTTACTTCATTGAATTGCTAATCTTTTTGAATTTTAAGTCGAGGAAAACATTAAATATCTATAATAAAAAAACCCTGAGATGAATAACTCATAGTTGTAGACAAATAATTTTCATGATTTATGCATGTAGTTTGAAAGTGGTGGAAGTGGTGGCGTTGATTGTAGAATATCAGCTACTTTATACATTTAGACCAGGCATACAAGATCAACTTTTTATTTTTTATTTTTTAGTTTATCTTCATGTTGTTTGCATGGTGGTGATTCTGGTAAACAGAAAGAAAAAAAAAAGTGGCAATTGAGTAAATATAATGGCGAGCTGTGTGGGATAAAACTCATACAAATAATTCCAGTTTGTTTTTCTATTATTAGGTATTATTGTGTTGTAGTTTTAGTTCTAGTTCCAGAGTTTTACTTTTAGCCTTGAACAATTAAAAAAAAGAAGATAGTCAAAGAAAGGTTATAATAAACTTAGTGTAGCTGGACAATCAAGTGATTTTAAAAGAAAGTAAGACTAATACTAATTGTAATGCTTGCTGGAACTGGAAGTGGAACAAAGTAGTTGCTATTTAATACCTGAGGAAATTTTAATTACGTGTAATTTGTAATCATCCTTTGAATCACTCAGTTTTCCATTCAGTCACCCCATCCATTCATTCATCCTTCACTCACTCCATCTATTCTCCTCCACTCACCTCATCCTTCACTCACTCCATCCATTCAATCATACCTTCGTCCTATCAGTTATTCATCACTCTGGCTGCTGAAGTTGTTTATTGCAAGCTTGATTTGTTTCCTCACCTGTTGTAAAGTTTTGATTTTTGACGTGTTCCATTTTTTTTCCTCCTTTCTTTATTCATTCATGTAGTATCATTCATTGTTGTATTGTAAACGTAATACATAATATATATCTTAACCAATAATTCCATATTATTATTATCCCTTATGTGTGTTTTATTTTTGGTGCGGCTGAGAGAGATAGATGGAGGAGAACTTGAATAGCTGGCTTATGGCTTGGATTGGATGGATAGTTGGAATTATTCTTCAGTGGCTGATTCTAGAGACTGTTGGCAGAGTTTTAACTTTTGACACATGTATGCCGATTATGAGTAACGTTCGTTCAAGGCCATTACCGCCCATAGAGTTGGAGGTTATCCCGATTTCTGTAGCATGAAGGGGAATAGGTATAATAATCACCTCCTGGACAGGATGCTAGTCTGACGCAGGCTTTTATTCCCAAGCTAATGTACTTGTACCCACTTGCACCTGGGTGAGTGGGGGAAAGTGCTATTCAAGCTCTCCTACAACATTTAATAAAAAGCGTAAGAAGTGTGTCATGTCTTGCCTGGTCCAGCTTTGTTCTATATAGTGACATTACTAGCTGTCCTCTTGGCTTTGTCTTGCATTGCACTCATTCTCTTGAGTCACTGCACTCATTCTCAATTTTGAGTCATGTTTTGCTTAGCCTTACCTCTAGTCTGAAATATGTTTTTCAATTTGTCTTGTAGAACTCTTGGCTTTGCCTTGCACACTGCACTCATTCTCTTGAGTCATGTTTTGCTTAGCCTTACCTCTAGTCTGAAATAAGTTTTTCAATTTGTCTTGTAGAACTCTTGGCTTTGTCTTGCATACTGCACTCATTCTCTTGAGTCATGTTTTGCTTAGCCTTACCTCTAGTCTGAAATAAGTTTTTCAATTTGTCTTGTAGAACTCTTGGCTTTTGTCTTGCACACTGCACTCATTCTCTTGAGTCATGTTTTGCTTAGCCTTACCTCTAGTCTGAAATAAGTTTTTCAACTTGTAGAACTCTTGGCTTTGTCTTGCACTACTGCACTCATTCTCTTGAGTCATGTTTTGCTTAGCCTTACCTCTAGTCTGAAATAAGTTTTTTTTGAACTTGTAGAACTCTTGGCTTTGTCTTGCACACTGCACTCATTCTCTTGAGTCATGTTTTGCTTAGCCTTACCTCTAGTCTGAAATAAGTTTTTTTTGAACTTGTAGAACTCTTGGCTTTGTCTTGCACACTGCACTCATTCTCTTGAGTCATGTTTTGCTTAGCCTTACCTCTAGTCTGAAATAAGTTTTTCAATTTGTCTTGTAGAACTCTTGGCTTTGTCTTGCACACTGCACTCATTCTCTTGAGTTATGTTTTGCAAAGCTGAAATAAGTTTTTGAACTTGTAGAACTTACTAGAAGCCATGTTCACAACGCAGGTTGCTTGGATCATAATCATTGTCGTGTGTTGGCGGGTACTGCTGAGCGGTAGGTTCTAGTTCTACTTCTTTTCTCTTTATTCTTTCACTTCTCTTTTATCGTGCTGTTTCCTCTTAATTCACCCTGAGATCACCACAATGGTGGACAGGGTAAATTCCAATTAAACAAACAAACATTGTCATGTTCATTTTGATACAGTTTAGAACTTCATTAAAGGGGAAAAGATTTGTTCAAAAAGAAAGATTTGTCTCACATAGTCACCTCTATAGATAAAGACTAGATTTGTCACATCAAACTAGTCTCCCATTTTCCAACTTTAAATTTAGGCTAGGGCAGTAGGAGGGCGATGCTGGTACTGGTAGGTCTTACTTTGGTCCTTTCACTTTCACTATTTCATTTGTCTTTCATCTTGCTGTTTCCTTTTTCATTCACCTTGAGATCTCCATATAATTATAGTGCGTGGCATAAATTTCAATGAATTATTCAATAAGGTCTTACTTCTTTCCTTTCACTATTTCACGTACCTTTCAGACTTTCACCTTGCTGTTTCCTCTTTAATTCACCATGAGATCACCACATATGGTGGATGGTGTAAATTTCAATGAATTAATGAATTATTCAACCAATTGAATTATTTAAATTTATTTTAAGCCAGTTAGTGATTTAACCATAGCCCTTTTATGAGCACCTTACTAAGTTTGCCGTCTTTTTGTGTTAATTATGATGAATAGTAATGTTGTTACTGTTAAAGTTAATGCCTCTCAATTTCAAGGAAAGTGGACAACATGTAGTCTAATAATATGAACAAATCATATTAATATATAAGTATGTTTATAATATACTGAGTATCTCATATTTTCATTTCCAACTTTTTTTTTCTTTTGACATACTTGGGAAGTCAGACGGAATTAAATTGCTGATTGTAGAGATTTGTTTCTTTGTTTTAATATTACTTGGCCCTACTTTTTTTACTTTAATTGATCCTTAGTTTGTGTCAGTGTTAATTGTCTGTCTGTGCATTCCTGAGAGAGTGCTTATGCTTTCAACTTTCAATAATTTCATAGAAACACTAGTGCTTATTGCAAGTGAGGATTTTTAAATTGATTTCTTATTATTAATGGGAATTTTTAACATTTTCTTTTCAGGTTATATTATATAAATTCATATATCATATTATGTATGTCAATTCTATGTATGGAACTAAATGCAATTTAAATTTAAGACACCTTAGTTGTGTGTCTTTAAATAATATTGGGTTTCAGTTTCACATACTGTTCATGTATGCTTGTACCACATTTGTTTTTTGTATATAGCTTTACCGTGTATATTGTTGCATGACTATCAACGTTTAGTCCATTGTGTAAGCATACATGTTTGCTGTGTTTGGAGATGTACACGTTTTAATGTTGAATGCAGAGAATAGCTGTGCTGTCAAGGGGGCACTCCATATTCCAGAGGCAAGGTGTCGGCCTCTTGACCGAAAGGTCGTGGGATCAAGCCCTAGCATTTGAATAAACATTTTCCATCAGATCTATTTCTCGAGTTTAACTCCCCTCCCCAGGTAGATGGATGGACGTCTATTCCTATCAGAGACAGATGATAAGACCTGTGTCTCTAGTGGTGCTGGTGTCTCACGTGACTTGAATAAGACTAAAGGAATTTGCATTTCAAACTTATTTTTGACTACATAAAAAAAATGAACTGTTAACTCACTGAAAAATGTTTCACATTCACAATGTGATGAGAATAGACACTCGTAATATTCTTCTAGCTAGTTGAAACAAATTGGCAAAAGAAATGTTCAGTCGTATTGGAATATTGTTTATTGTGTTACTGTTACTGTTACTGTTACCGTGACCTCAAATCTTGAACTTTGTTCCTTTTATAGAGCTGTGTAAAAGTAAAAGTAAACCTTACATTTCTTCTTCACTTGAGAATGACCTTGAGAGAGAGAGAAAAATATGACAATGACACCTAATTTCCACTGCACTGTTACTAATGCCTATTATTATTATTATTATTAATATACTGATGGTATTGGTAACATAACAACAGTTTCTACAGCAGCTACTCTTCCAAGGCAGTCAGTCATGTCAGTGAGACTCAGTGTGCTTAGTGCTAACATTTTGGCCTGTGTCAGTTGCGGTGGTTTCAACCTGAGATTACCGCAGTGGTGGACAGGGTAGATTTCAATGAAACAAAGTTGCAGTGGTTTTGAGAAAAGGGGGAAAATACTCTTTTTCGCAGGATAGAAACCACAGATGCGTCAATGATTACTCAGTATTGTCTCTGCCCATTTTAATATCCTCATTTACTATGATGATAGATCATAGGATGAGGAGTGTTAAAATAAATGTGTTTCATTTTGGCCCAAATCTGACAAACTTAAAGACCAATGTGTTAGCACACTGATGTTATCATATGTGTACTCATACCACCTTGTAATATAAACACCGCAACTGCAAGTCATCGCACGTTGGGTTTTTCTCTCTCATTTTGTTGATAATTAAAATTTGAAATGTGTAGTTAGAAAATGGAAATACATTTTGTGTAATGTTGTTGTGTAATGTAATTGTATGATACATGTGTGTGTATGCGCATGTCCTCATTTGTTTTGGAAATAAAACACTTTACATTTTTACCTTACTTGTTTTCTTATTAAGATTAAAGAATCGGGTACAAATGACAAATGCATTATGGTTAGAATTTGACTAGGTGAGTGTCAGTGTCACGGAGTTGGAGCTACTGATAAAGACAAACAGTGAAGCAAGGTGTTTTTAGGATGTCCAAAGGGATAAGTAATGACATTGAATAATATTGAAACCACGTATGAGCAAAGACCAGACAAATACAAAGGAAGAACCAATAGAATTGAATCCACAACCTCCGTGTCAAGACACATTGCCTCTTCCTGGAAAAAAGCACACTACCTACCAATGCACTAATCAAATTGGCTTGCTGAAATAAAGAGTGTAACGAGCTTGGTTGGTAGTAATAGTAATACCGGTATAGTAACTAGTATGATTGTGCGCTCTCTTTCCGTGGTGAGGTGATGGGTGCTGATATGGGAGTCACAAGTTCAATTCTATTTCTATTGGTGTGCAAAAAGATTGAAGGGATCAGTTCAATAGTGTGTCTGTCCATTTTCGTGAAAAAAACGAGATTGAGAGATAATCCTAAGGAATACAAGCAATCATGCTTCCTGAAAAGTGTGAAAATGATATATGAATATAGGCCTACATCATGTTTACAGCCGTTTGAAATTTGGAATTCCCAAAGCCAACAGTGCCAAAGTCCATGGTTTTTGCCATTTTACTCTTAATGATGTAATTTTTGTAAGTTCAACACACTATTGAAATGACCCCTCCGATTTATTTCTGAGAATTCTTTTGTATTTATTGGTCTCGTTTTTGTTCCTACAGGGCTGTAACAATAATATTTCATGTCATTGTTCACCACTTTAGAGTCACTAGTTACTTCCTGAAAGTAGTTAAGTAGAAGTGATAGTTGTTTTTGTTGTTGTTGTCACTTATGACACACATGACAGTGATAAGTGACACAACTACATAGAATACATGTAGGCCTACTTGCTATATTACTATTTGTAGGAAGGTGACGGAGGACATTGGTATTATGGTAGGGCTAAAGCTTTACTCTCTGTTCTGGGAATCTGGGAATTCAATGGATGTGTGAATGTGATAGATGATGCATAATATTAATAATACATGGCTGCACTATATTACGACTTGAATCTTGAAATAACTATTGTGTATTTGGGCACAAGCTGCTGGTAGATTCTAGTCCTACTTCTTTCCTTTTATTCTTTCACTAATCTTTTATCTTGCTGTTTCTCTTTAGTCTTTCTTTATTCACTCTGAGATCACCGTTTAAGGTGGACTGGATAAATGGGTGGTTGATGAGTGCTGCTTGGCTGGCACGTAGGTCTCGCTTCTCTCCTTTTGTTGTGTCTCATCTCACTAATCGCAGTCTCAATCTCATTTGTTTTATTGTATTATTTCCTCTTTCATTTTAAGATCACCACATGTGGTGAACGGAATAAGGTTACGCCATCTGAACCTGATACACAAAGTTTTCAGTTCTATCTACTATTGTTATTTTCATGTTATTATTTAGGCAAAAATCTATTACCATTATTAGTCTCTCCATTTGGAGAAGTTGTTGTCTCTCCTTCTTTACCTACTACTACTACTACTCAAATTTCCCTCTGGGATGAAATAGAGTATTTGAATTGAATTGAATTAGGACTATCTGCTAGATCTAGTCTCAAATTTCTTCAAGGAATATAATAATATGCATGCTATTGCTAAGTGACAAGTGAAGAGTTTCTCAAACTCAAGGTGCATGGGCGGTTGGCAGTAATGGCTGGGGCTCTTGGTAGGTCCTACTTCTTTCCTTTTACTCTTTCACCTCTCTTTCATCTTGCTGTTTTAATCTTAATTCTCCCTGAGATTAGCACAATGGTAGATGGGGTACAATTCAATGAAACAAACAAACATTAACAAGTGTCATGAGATGACAAAAGCCAAGTAAATATAGTATAGCTTGTATGCTATTGCCTACATGGAGGATTGAAGCTCAGATTTTTTTCTTTATGTAGTAACCGTGGTCAGTTGGTGAGTGCTCGCATGCTACTGGTAGGTCTTACTTCTTTCCTTTCACTTTCACTCATTCACATTCACTTATCTTTCATCTTGTTGTGTTTTCTCTTCATTCACCCTGAAATCACCACATATGGTGGACGGGGTAAATTTCAATGAAACGAAACAAATTATGTAGTAGCCTCCCTTAACAAAAGATTGATCTGCATTTCACATAATATTAGCCACTCAACTGTTGGGAGACTACAGATCCAACAGTTACATTAAGTTACAAAACTAATGAAAAAACAAAAAAAATGAGTATAATAATAATAGTCAGCACACTCGTAACAATTGTTAGTGCATTGGCATTAAAAAAGAAGAACTTGGGAGATGAACCCAACAACATAATGAGAGCACCCGAGTGATGTTAGGATCATGAATTCAAATTGACAGATAGGATAGTCCACAAATTCAAATTGACAGATAGGATAGTCCACGACAAATTCAAATTGACAGATAGGATAGTCACTAATTAAATCCAGATGATGATACTGCAAATTCAAATGACAGATAGGATAGTCCACAAATTCAAATTGACAGATAGGATAGTCCACAAATTCAAATCGACAGATAGGATACAAATTGACAGATAGGATAGTCCACTTAATTCAAATCGACAGATAGGATACTGCACGAATTCAAATCGACATAGGATAGTCCACAAATTCAAATTGACAGATAGGATAGTCCACAAATTCAAATTGACAGGATAGTCCCGAACAAATTCAAATTGAGAAAGATAGATAGTCCACAATTCAAATTGACAATAGTCCACTTAATTGAAATTGACAGATAGGATAGTCCACAAATTCAAATCGACAGATAGGATAGTCCACGAATTCAAATTGACAGATAGGATAGTCCACGAATTCAAATTCGACAGATAGGATAGTCCACAAATTCAAATTGACAGATAGGATAGTCCACAAATTCAAATCGACAGATAGGATAGTCCACAAATTCAAATTGACAGATAGGATAGTCCACAAATTGACAGATAAATTCAAATCGAGTCCAGATGAAATTGACAGATAGGATAGTCCATAAATTGAAATTGACAGATAGGATAGTCCACAAATTCAAATCGACAGATAGGATAGTCAAATCGACAGATTAAATTGACAGATAGGATAGTTCACATAATTCAAATTCAAATTGACAGATAGGATAGTCCACCAATTCCACAAATTCAAATTGAAGATAGACTCCCACAAATTCAAATTGACAGATAGGATTTTACAGATTAGTCCATAAATTCAAATCGACAGATAGGATAGTTCCACAAATTCAAAGCTGATAGGATAGTCCACAAATTCAAATTGACAGATAGAATATTCCAGGATAGTCCACGAATTCAAATCGACAGATAGGATAGTCCACAAATTCAAATTGACAGATAGGACAGTCCATAAATTCAAATCGACAGATAGGATAGTACAAATTCAAATCAACAGAAAGTCAAATTGACAGATAGGATAGTCCACAAATTCAAATTGACAGCTGATAGTCCATTTCAGTCCACAATTCAAATTGACAGATAGGATTCCACAAATGGGTTGTTAAGATAGTTCACGAATTCAAATTCTACTACTACCAATTAAAGTTGAAGGTAGACTTCTTTTGCTTAAGTAAGTTTAAAGCCGGTGGGGCCCATAGAGCTGAAGCATGTCCAGCTTTCTATAGCAATAATAGCATTTAAATCACTTCCTCCACAGGATGCTTTGCTAGTCTGTTGCGTGTTTTATTTCCCAGCTGATGTTTCAGTTTGTGTACCTATTCACAGATGGGTTGAGAGGAAATAATGCAGGTTTTACCTCCCAGCTGATGTTTCAGTTTGTGTACCTATTTACAGATGGGTTGAGAGGAAATAATGCAGGTTTTACCTCCCAGCTGATGTTTCAGTTTGTGTACCTATTTACAGATGGGTTGAGAGGAAATAATGCAGGTTTTACCTCCCAGCTGATGTTTCAGTTTGTGTACCTATTTACAGATGGGTTGAGAAATGGTTTTACCTCCCAGCTGATGTTTCAGTTTGTGTACCTATTTACAGATGGGTTGAGAGGAAATAATTTTACCTCCCAGCTGATGTTTCAGTTTGTGTACCTATTTACAGATGGGTTGAGAGGAAATAATGCAGGTTTTACCTCCCAGCTGATGTTTCAGTTTGTGTACCTATTTACAGATGGGTTGAGAGGAAATAATGCAGGTTTTACCTCCCAGCTGATGTTTCAGTTTGTGTACCTATTTACAGATGGGTTGAGAGGAAATAATGCAGGTTTTACCTCCCAGCTGATGTTTCAGTTTGTGTACCTATTTACAGATGGGTTGAGAGGAAATAATGCAGGTTTTACCTCCCAGCTGATGTTTCAGTTTGTGTACCTATTTACAGATGGGTTGAGAGGAAATAATGCAGGTTTTACCTCCCAGCTGATGTTTCAGTTTGTGTACCTATTTACAGATGGGTTGAGAGGAAATAATGCAGGTTTTACCTCCCAGCTGATGTTTCAGTTTGTGTACCTATTTACAGATGGGTTGAGAGGAAATAATGCATGCTAAGTGACAAGGAGCATTGTCACTGAGGATTCAAACCCAAGTTGTCATGATACTAAGATGAAGTACTAAGAGGGCTACTACGCCACCATTACCACCAGGAGTAGGTATTTATTCTAACAAAAAAAAGTCAAGTTTCCTTCAAAGCCCTTATGGCCCGTAGCTTATCCTGGTTTCCATAGTATGAAGTGGAATAGGTGATTATAATCACCTCCTGAACAAGAACAGGACGCTAGTCTGTCGCAGGTTTTTTTCTTCCAAACTGGTCAAAGTAGGCGGATCGAGACCTAGTCCCATCGGAGATGGAGGACAAAAAGGAGGTCCCGTGTGCAGTTGCATGTTAAAGATCCCTTCGTCGTTTTACAGGGCAATCCGTGCAAAATTCAAAATCTTACAAAAACCCTGAGATCACCTTAGTTGTGGATGAGATGTGGGTAAATCAAATCAAATCAAATCAAATCAAATAAAATCAAATCAAAGCAAAATTTAAAGGCATCCATTGTAATCGATTCATGTTGGTTTTGGTATTTCCTTTTGTCTGTGTGTAATTATTGTAATTATTTGTAAAAATCAGGCAACAAGACACAATACAGCAAATCTTTAAAGTCTCAGCATGTTACTATTACAAAGACTAATTCAATTGATCACGATTTAAATGTTTTTAATGTTTTAAAGTCAAAGAAATTATTTAATTATCAGCGATGAACATAAAAAAAAAGAGGAAATACTCGTATTTGTTTGCACCTCGAATACAATATCACATCAGTAATAATAGTCAATAGACGTCAAAGAAACCAAAATTTAAACATCAGTTACATAATACATGTAGTATTAAATCTAAATGAAGAAATGTACACAATACTATATTAGCAGATCATGAACCTAAAATAGTGGAGATAAATACAAACTGACGGAGAATTTTCTCTTTCACAGGACTACAAAATGATGCGCTTGTCTAAAAAAAGAAAAAAATTCAATTTAAAATGAGGCTTTTTAAATGGCAATGAAATGCATAAGCTTAAAACAATTGCTCAGCTTAGGTACATATACTATTGATATCTGAATTTAAAACAATTGATTTGCTTAAGTACATATACAATAGAACCTGAAGTAGACATAGACAAGTTTCCAACCCACTAAAAAAAGAATTGACAAGGTTTTCATGTTGTCTCCCTTTTTCAAACAAATCTTTTTCAATGTTCTAAATATCATGTAGAAAACTGACAAGTCCTTATATCGAGTCAAATCAAGTTGGTCTAAACCTTTGTTGATAAAAGCAAGGGGATGTTATAATCTCATGACACTAGTATGTGTAAGTGTATGTGTACATGTCGAAATAGCTGTTTTGGTCACACTCACAGAAACGTCAAATTTGTCCTGAGCAGAGCCAGAATTTAATTTAAAATATTTATTTACAGAAACATTTCAGTTATTTACTTAATTCATAATTCACTTGAAAACAAGTGGAGCATCGACTTTCATCCCAAAATCAAATCATCTCCCCTCTAATCCAAGTCTTAGTCTAAGCGTTGAGCGGTTCATCGTCTTGGACAATCCCGAGTTCCCGCAGGAAGTTGTGTTCTTCGTCAAGGTAGGCCTGGTACTCCATCTTGGCTCTGGCTTCCAACTCCTCCTCTGAGGGTTGTTGCATTGTGGCCGCCAGCTGATGGAACAAGGGATGGAGGAAAAAAGGTTGTAGTTTCAGTTTCAGTTTCAGTTTCAGAGAATTAGTCACTTCTTCTTGAGAATAGGATGGAAAGCAAGGGGAACAAAGACGGGAGATTTGGTTTAAAAAAGAGAAATTACACAAAAGTTTTAATGGCAATGCGCCACCAGCATCAGTAAAAAAAAATTGTTTCAATTTACGCAAATGCTGGACTAGCCCTGGTTGCTTCTGTGACTGTAAGAAGTGGCTATAATTGGAAAATTCTAAATTTTCACTTTATGTATTTACACAATTTTTCATTTTCATAACCTTTCAAAGTTCCAGTTGTCCAGTTTAGTTCAAAAGTAAGTTTTTAAGCCGCAATATCTCAAATCATCACTGTACCGTAAACAGTTATCATTTTTATATTGCTGAGATGAGATTGGTACATTGGAACTGGTTTTCACATTTTGCCATATCCTGTTGGCTCATGGTTGCACATAAAGCTATTAGTATCACATGAACCAGTATTAGGCAAAAAGAATGTTACTTATTGTTGGGATGATTTCAAGATCTGATGATGCTTCTCTGTCCTTTTTCATAGCTGAGTGAGAGTGTAAAGAACTGTTCCCAAGCATCATGATACATGAATGTATAAAAACCCAACCCAATCCGAAAACGGCTTCAACTTCAACTTACCCCGCCAGCCTTTCTCTTAGACTCCGCCTCCAGCTCTCGCTTCTCCTTCTCCCGGAAATCCCATCTGTCCACCACAAAATACCTCCGCTTGACCTCTCTCTCCATGTAGTTCAAAACTCCATTGTGCTGAAGAGGGATGATAATGATATAAAAATAATATTATACATGAGGGGGTGAGATACTAAACCCACTATGCGCCATTTCTACACATTGTGAGTTTATTCACTATCTCAGACTTTGAATGAAGAGTCTTTTGATGAAATCTTCAAACCTGACTATATTGTATTATAATTCGGCTCTAAACATCAAATTGATGGGGTTTTATTTAGAACTAAGGAAGACAAAATTGATTTTCTCAACTATTATTACAATGTGCATCATAGCACTATGTTTTGAAAAAGAATGAACTAGTTTAAAGTACATTGCCTTTACATGTAACAAAATTAGAAGGAATTTTCTCTCAGTATTAAAAGAAAACTTTATGAGAATTCAGGATTCATGGAATTGGAAATATATCAATTTTTTAGCTTGGAAGAATTGAGAGTAGGAGAAGCAAAAGGAAAAGAGAAGAGACAGAACAGCAGCATTTTTTCTGACAGCTTTCAGTTTCAGCTTCCTGTCACAAATAAAACTAAAATTAAGACATATGAAGGTTAAAAATGAAAAAACAAACCAAAAAACTTCCCTTGCAACCTCATAAGAGAAAGATAATTTTAATTTACTTGTAAAATGTTAATTAATATATCAATGATGAACAAATATTAACGGAACAAACACAATTCTCAACACAAATAGAAACTTGTAAATTTGGTGTAAAACTAAAACAAAAGAGAAATAATTCCAAAACAGCATCTTCATAAAAAAAAAAGGCCTACAATAACAAAAATCAATTTTATAATCATTTAAATCTCAGTCGATTATCTGCTATGTTATCACTATAAGGTCAAAGTACAAGGGCTTAAGGAGACCATCAAAACCCTTTCACTTGCATTCACTCTCTCCATCCTCCATTCAATTCAAGTGTTAAGTTGATCGCTAACGGTGATAGAAGAAGCTGAATAGTGTCGAAGACTGATAACCAAATCAGCAAACCAAAAGTTTCATCCTTGTTCTTGATGTTGCAATGTTAAATAAACCTCATTATCTGAAGCCTCACCAAACAGAATGTGAAGAAGAAGAAGAGGAAGAAGAAGAAAAAGAAGAAGAGGAAGAAGAAGAAGAAGAAGACGAGTAAGAAGAAGAAGAAGAAGAAGTAGGAGAAGAAGAAGAAGAAGAAGAAGAAGAAGGAGGAGGAGGAGGAGGAGGAGGAGGAGGAGGAGGAGGAGGAGGAGACGACAAAGAAGAAGAAGAAGAAGAAGAAGAAGAAGAAGAAGAAGAAGAAGAAGAAGAAGAAGAAGAAGAAGAAGAAGAAGAAGAAGAAGAAGAAGAACAAGAAGAAGAAGAAGACGAAGAACAAGAAGAAGAAGAACAAGAAGAAGAAGAACAAGAAGAAGAAGAAGAGGTAGAAATGCTTACCTCAGTCACAGATGGTTGTCGTAGACTCCATGGAATTTCAAGAATGTGAAGAGTTCCTGAAGTATCACCAACAGCTATCAACTGTTGTTTTTCTGTATTAAAGTTTGGCGAAAAAGAGAAGGAAATAATGTAATAACAGTGTACTGTCATTTGACAAGAAAATTATGGCTTTATGAGTATGCTGTTGACATATAAAACACTTACTTAGAGACTGAGACCAAATCAAACAGAGGGTTTACTGCAATGACTGGCAACACACAACTAGAAAACTCTTGTGAGGCAAGAGAAGAAATTTGTTGGCAGTCTCTATGATGATTTAAGAGAGCATCATCACCGTCAGTGGTGATTCCGGTGTCATAGGATGGTGCAAGTGAACGATGTTTTAAACAACATGTTATGTGTAAACTTATGAACTAAACGTATTTTGTAACATGAGAAATGAAAATCAAAAACAAAAATTGCCTTCTTTAGACGATGAAGATTATTATTATTATTCCCGAAAGGCGTTCATCGCTGCCTATAGAGCAGTTAAGGTTTTCAATAATTTTCATTGGTTAAATTTGAATGCTACATTATGGAAACGACAGGCAAAATGTTTGACTCTTACTCTCAGAAAGATGGTTCTTTTCCGAAATTGCTCCACAAGGATTGTATTCCGACAGACATGACAGAATAAAATCATGGTACACTATTGCACATACTTGGTCAAAATCGATCTAGCTGTATGTTATGTATTACAGATTTTACCGTGATTGAATTCCTACACAGTAACCTAATGTTAATTTTCCTTCTATTTTTCATTGAAATGAGGTTGTTTATTTTCTCTCTATTTGCTGTCTGTTTAAGATCATAAGAGATCTAACCTTTTCTCTTTATTTGGTTTGATCTTCTTTCGTTTATGTGTCAGTCTAAGTTGTAGTAGCTGTGGTATTTCTTTGTTTCCGGTCACTCTTTCAATCTTTCTTTCTGGCAGTTTGTCTATCTGTCTGTCTTTCTATTGCTCCCCATCTTCTCTGTATCTCTGTCTTTGTCTCTGTCTGACTGTTTTTCTATCTGTGTCTATCTGTCTCTGTCACTTTTTTTCTATCTCAGTTTCTCTGTCTCTGTCTTTCTGTCTTTCTCTTCTCTGACAGTTTGTCTATCTGTCTGTCTCTCTCTCTCTCTCTCCTCTCTCCCCTCCCTCCCCCCTCCCTCTCCCTTTCCTCCCTCCCCTCCCTCCCTCCCTCCCTCCGTCTGACTGTTTCTCTCTCTCTGTCTCTCTCTGTCTCTCTCTCTTTTCTCTCTATCTCTCTCTCTCCTCTCTCTCTCTCTCTCTCTCTCTCCCTCCCCTCCCTCACTCCCTCCCTCCTCTCCCTCCCTTCCTCCTCCCTCCCTCCTCCCTCACTCCCTCTCCCTCCCTCTCTCTCTCTCTCTCTCTCTCTCTCTCTCTCCTTCTCCCCCTCCCTCCCTCCCTCCTCCCTCACTCCCTCCTCCCTCCTCTCCTCTCTCCTCCCTCCCTCCCTCCCTCCCTCCCTCCCTCCCTCCCTCCCCTCCTCTCTCTCTCTCCTCTCTCTCTCTCTCTCTCTCTCTCTCTCTCTCTCTCTCTCTCTCTCTCTCTCTCTCTCTCTCTCTCTCTCTTTCTCTCTCTCTCTCCCTCTCTGTGTGTCTGCCTGTTTATCTTTTCTCTCTGTTGCTTTCTGTCTCTATGACAAAGATTATTCAGGGATCCCTACTATGGCCTCATCTCTTAAAAGTTTGAAATTAAAGACATTAACTATAAACCCATAGCTTGCTTTCACTTTCTCAGGCAAGTCGAGTCTCAAATATTTTGTTATCTTGAAGAAAAGTGTCACCTTCACAGCGTGGCAATGTCAATATTGCACGTACTCACAAAACTAAAAGTAAAAACTTCTAAATTGTACAGCAACGTACGGGTGACTTGGTATGGATATATTTGACTAATGGCTGTGGGTGACACGCTTTGGGTTAGAGTCGGTTCATGAGTTTTGTCCAGCAGATCCCAGACATCGATGCTGCCTGAAAAAGAAACATAGTTTGAAATATAAGAAAATATATTATTGACCTGAAAGTTTCTTCTAATTCATAAAATGGTGAGTCGGTGGGTAACTAGTAGTTAGCTTGCCAGACTTGGGATCATGAAGTTCTGCGTTCGAATCCTTGCAATGCTGACTTTATCTAGGAAAGACAATTAACATGCATTCTCTCCATTCGATCCGGGTGCAAATGGGTACCAGCAACAGTTTTGGAGTGAAAACCTGCGACAGATTAGTGTCTTGTTCAGGAGGGTATCATTATCACCTGTTCAACTT
>JAXRKP010000068.1:177500-240000 GCA_037039925.1 Doris montereyensis | reverse complement strand
TACATGATGCTAAAACAGAAATACAAAACTATGGTCAACTTCGTGAGACAAAAGAAAAAATGAAAATAGAATGATTTCATGAATTTATTCATGTGTTAGAGTGTAAATAAAGATTAAGGATAAGTTCAGATAAGAATATATAAAACATTCTACAATAAATAGACCTGGTACACTTTATTCGGAGCACAAGAACATACCGGTGTCTTAAAATAGACGCATTTATTGTCAAGATATCAAATAGGGGACAGGATTTCTATACAATGCACTTAGATAACTTTCAGATTCAACATCTGACATATTTACAAAAAGCAATGCTGTTTGGGTTACATGACTGACTGTGTTAGTTACAAGATGGTAAGACATGAACCATCATATTGTTTTTAATATGTGCTCACAGTTGTTGTCATTACTCAGGTGTGAATGAGTATCCAGCTATAGGCAGAGAAAGATCTTTTCAGTGTGAAAGTATGAAGTGCTTAACAGGCTGCTACACTGTATGCTTACCTGGGAGTTGAGGACTTTGAATGAAAATGGCCTGCTGGGGGATAAATAAAGTACGCTTTTTGCTGAGATACAGACTATAAATTCAACTTTATTTATTTTATTCTTTGCTTAGACCCATCTCAGTCAGAACGACTAAAAATAAAACGACAAATTGCAAAGCATGAACTCACCTCTGTGCCCACGTAAACAAAGGTTTTCACTGCTTGAAGAGTTCTCTCTTTGCCAGAGCTGGGTTTGTGAAAACCACCCTGCATGGTGGCAGTCGGGTCAATCTCTTTGTTGTCTGTGCCACTTGATACTGAACAATGGGCCAGAGGTCAGGAAAATAATCAAGAATATGCAGTTGAACATGATACAATACTGGATCGATAACAGCGTTCTAAAAAATTATTCAGGGTAGTCACATTATCACTTTTATCATTATCATTTTTATTGTTATCATCATGATCGTCATCATCATTATTTCAATTAATAATATTATTATTATTAGTATCATTATTATTATTATTATTATTATTATTATTATCTTATGTTCTGTCTAAGAGGTAATGTATTCTCATTTTCACTTGCTCTACCTTAATTTGCAAAGCTTCATCCACTTTTAGGCATTTCTAACACAAACTCAGGCTAATAGTGGCGAGAGTTATAAAAAAAAAAAAAATGAAAAAGAAAAAAAAGACGCCAAAAAGACACATTAAAAATGACAAACTTACACACTGATCTGTCGCCTTGTCTTTCTTGAATGGAAAATTTAGTCGGGCGTGATCACCGCCAGGTTCTGACTTGGACAGCATTACCTGACAGGTGAGTTGAAGTAACAGAAAATGTTTGTGTTAGGGACATTGGATGTCACCATCTTTACATTGAAGTCTTTGGATTTTGTAAGTTGTTTGTTTAAACAAGGGAGAGCATTAAAATCATAAACGGCTATTCTTCTACAAAAATACTCTGTAAAAACTAAAAAATGTTCTTTGCATTTCATACTTTCTGAATCAGTGTGTGACATTGATATAAAACTTTCGCATGTAAGTTGCAGAAGATACTTGTGTAACTTGTGAGAGGATTAATCTCAGAGGTTAATCTAGTATTGGTGATGAGCGCTACGGAAATGTATTTTATTATTATCCCTGATTTCTAATCCTGACTATCTGACATCTGTAATCAATAAAATAACCTCTAACTCCCCAGTTCTCACTTTGAGGTGGGGTTTCCAGGTCAGATCCAGATATTTGAACGTATCCGGTACTCCCATTGGCTGCTTGTGACCTTTGTCCTCGTGGAACTTGGGTGCTTTCGTATCCCAGAAATTCACACAGCTGGGGAAGGTTTTATCAAAACAATTAATACACCGCATCCACACCTCCCTCAAGTCTAAACATTATTTGTTAGTTAAAGTCGTTCATCAAAAGAAATAATTTGATTATTAAACATATGACAAAGCTAGTTCCGATTCACTGTCCTGTCCAAGGGATGGTTTTGTTCCTTAGTGCTATAGAAACCAAGATATGCTTTAGCCCCCTAGCAAATGTTTAGGCTTTGAAAGGAATTTTATCCTTTTACCCGTCAATATTAAAAGTAGAAGTTTGGTGGAGGGAGAGGGGGAGGACGGTTGGTGGTAGAGTAAAATTCTTTATCTCTGCCCTGACATCCTTTTAAACCATCGTCCCTTGGGTAGGGACATAGGTCCCGAACAGTAATCCTCCAGTAATCCTCCAGAGCTGTTTACCTCTCACATTTGTTTCCAGTTGTCAAAAATACCCGCAGCTTCTCATCTCTGACTCCATCTTTCGTCTCCGCATGTTTCTAGGTCGACTACTCTTCCTTTTACCCTGTGTGTTCTGACAGAAAGCTTGTCTTGTGATGCTCGTCTGAGGCTTTTTTCAATGTATGGCTTTGGGTGGGTCACCCTAAACCATATATAATTTTCTAATGGAGCCTCTGAGATAGTTTTCCCTAGCAGACACTGAGTTCCATGTCAGTGGGATTAAGGAAGCAACTCTTTCATAAGGGATAGCATGGCATTTGACCACGAAAGGTATTTGGTTACAATGAGACATGAAGAGTTAAATATGATGAGCGTAGAATGGATTTCTTTTAATGAGAGAAAACAATTGTAGTCAACTTATTGTATACATCAATTAGCTCACACTAAATTAGAACATTACACTTACTAGTCTGTGGCACAGCTCATCAATTGGGTACACTGTAAAGACGAATTTTCTTGTGGCACTCCCATTTTATTCACCTGCATATGGTAAAATCAAATTGCTTGATGTTGATATTATATTCAAGCTCTTTGTGGCTGTGTTATTTGAGAAAGCAAGTCGTGTACTTTTTTTCATAAGATATGTAACTATGTATAACTTTCTTCTTTCACACTGTCAACTGTTTGCCTTAAACTTTGAAAGCAATAACATGGATTTGACAACCATCATTAAAAAGAACCTTCCTCCTTCCCCCACCCCTCCTAAAAAAAAAATCAAACAAAAAAAATCCCAACCCAACCCAAATAAAACAAGAGGATAAAAAGAAGAGGAAAGAAAAAGAAAGAAGTTAGATGCTATAAAATAAAATAAGATAAAATTTTGAAAAATAAAAAAAAGATTAAAAAATAGAACAAAATGAAAATCTGAAACGCAACATCAACAGTCAGTAACAGATGAAAAACACAAGATAATTAGAAAGTTAAATCCCAGTTTTCGTTAGGCCTTGTCACAACTTTTCCCCCACGTCTACTGTAACTGTCACATTATATTCAATAAAAGATATTGAAATTAAAAGTAAATTTTGAGTTTTAAAATTGTTCAAGGAATAAACTGTGTGTGCACTGAGTCAAGTGATTGTGATCACACATGTTGCCTGATTGACATTTCTGATTCTTTTGACTTGCATATCCATGTTACTGCCAGATATTTCTATTAAATTCCATACTGTAGTAAAAAAAAAATAAGTGAAATAAAGTTCCTTCAAGATCATTATGGCCCATAGAGTCAGAGCGTATCCCGGTTTCTATAGAGTGAAGTGAAACAGATGATAATAATCACCCCATGGATGGAAGGCAAGTCTGGTTTTCACTCCCAAGCTAGGGTTTGTACCCAATAACACCTGAGAAAAATGCATGTGAAGTGTCTTTCCCAGGGTACACAACGTCGGAAATAGCTTTGCTGGGATTCAAACCCAGGTTCTAATGATCCCAAGTCTGACACCCTGACCATTCAGCCACCGAGATCACATTCCCTACTGTAGAGTTTTCCAAAACTTTCTATAACGTAAATCACAGGAAAAACAACGACAAAACTATGTTACCTGCATGTGATCAGGAACCCACTGAATGTCAGTGACTGGACCTTTGTGGCTATTTTCAATGCTGGACACGGCGCAGTAACGGACAATTGGGGTTTTCAAAGCGTTGGGGTCTTCAAAACCAGGCTGAAAAATAAATCGAGCAGTTAGTGTTTAATTTGTTTGATATGAATTAACTAATATGAAAAAAACACACCTTTTACAAAAATCAGTCAAGAACGACCAAAAAGCACCCTTTTTAAAAAATGATCAAAGTTTTTAAAAAAAATCTTAATAATGTTTCTAATCTTTAAATTTTTTTTATTTTGTTTGTTTACTTTCGTAATTTTTCATTTTCTATGTTTTAGATAAGATCACTTATCATTATTCTATTTTCTATTCATGACTAAAAATTCTAGAAAATTGAATGAAAAAAAAAAAAAAACAACAATTCAACACAAACTAAACCCAGCAGACAATTAGAAACGAAGGTTTAACCAACGCCGCCTTCACATCTTCATTTACAACTCATTGATTGGCTGTCTTTTTTATTCGTGTCACAAACCATAAGCTGAGGGTGTGGTTGAGACTATCTTTTTCTTTTTTAGTTACAAAATTTCTCTTGTGAAGACTTGTCTTAGCCTGAAACTATGTTTGAAAGATTAACAAAAAGGACTTGAATATTTCATTTTCTAATCTACACACCAGAACTGTCTTCTTTTATTCCTGTTACTCCCTCTCTGCTGTTTGAGGCGATCTGCATGCGCTGATATATCCCACAAGACAATCTGTCCGTTGTAACAGCCGCCCACCACAATGTTTGGGTCGCAAGGGTTGAAGGCAAAACTCATCACGTCATCAGGGGCCTCCAGTATGAGCTGATGACAGGAAAATTTATTGTTGATGGAAAATTAAGTTCAAGTTCAAGCAGTTGTGATATTTTTGTCACTCAAGTGGAAAAATTACTTTTGATCTAAATTGAAGAAACTGTCTATATCAGTTAGTATCCACATTTAGTACCACACATATTGCTGCACGTCTGAAATTCTGTTGTGTTTAAAAAAAAATCAAACCCATTTGATAAAGAGTAAGAAGAGAACAAAATAACATTAACAATAGAATCCCAAAGAAATCCTCTCCTTCCCCAGTTTTCCTTGTTGTCCCGCTATAAAACATTTTTGCTCCTTACACTTACATACAATATACCGTTATATAAAAAGACAAACAATAAGCTCAAATGAACACCTTGTTTGGATTGGGATAACTCCTCATTTCTGCTTTTAAAAATTAAACGAGCCCAACAAAGAGATTGATGCTTGTCTGATTCACAATTGAACTGGAAGATCTAGGATGACTTTAAAATGATATTCCCTGTGGATCTAAGCCAAAAAACCTAAACCACAAAGAGCTATCAAAGGAAAATGTACTTTGCACAGTGATCATTTCCTAGAGGTGTCGTTTGTTGGTATGTCATGAAAAGGTCATGTATTATTGGACAAGTAAGCATGAAAGTTCAATATAATCAATATTCCCTTCATCCCTTCCCTTTGAACGAATGTTGTTTTTTTCTTTTGCAATTCAAAAAGCACTTTGGGTGTTATTGTTAAGAAAATGTAAAGAGAAGAGCTTTAGTAAAGTGTAAAGAATGAGAAGAAATCTAGCATCATAGTCTTTCATCTAAATTTTCATGTCATTCTTGTCCTGTTCATCAATATTATAAATCATTTTCACTTTTCATTCACAACTTGTGTTATCGTAACTTATAGCATAGGTGCAACGAAACGTAAACCAAATTTCCGATGTAACAGATTCCCTTGAAACACATAGACAAAGAGCACGTATATTTCACTGTGAGAGGCGTAGCAAAACCACAGTGTTATGAGATTGTAATCACGATGACACTGGTTCAAAACCCATGGATGGCCCAGTGTTTTTTTTTCACAACGTTGTACTCTTAGGAAAGGCACTTCACTTTGCTTTCCCCACTCAAGCGTGAATGAGTACCAAGCTATGGGTTGCTAAAGATCTTGTCAGAGTGTCAGAACAAAATGCCTAACAGGTAGTTGAGGTGGACTTTGAATGAAATGGCCTGCTTGGGGATAAATGATGTACAGTTGGTGAGCCTGCACTCGAGAGGGGATATGGACCATAAATCAATCTTTTCTTTATCTTTATCACTTTAAAATGATAGCATTGCTGAATCAGAAAAAAACATACGATGCCCAATGTCTAAAGTATAACAGCCAACCTGTGGGTGGATGGGGTCAGCGAAGCTCCAGATGAGGACGAGAGATGGGGTCATGATGACCTTGGCAGCTTGGTCGATGCGCTCATCAAACGACAACTTCTCTGTCACCGCCGTAGCAACGACACCTTTGATGCTGGGATGCCACTGAATGCACTGAATGACCTTGTCCTTGCTAAACTGAAGGTCAGTGAAAGACTGGTACTCCTAAAAAGAGGGTGAGAAAAAGACGCAAGTATTCATTTCGTGAATGAAAACGTTTCTTTCTAAAAAAAAGTTACCAGCTAACAGGACTCAAATTTTAGTTTTGGAATAAGGTATAAAATGCTAACATATAGTTATTGTATAGCACAAATAGTGGAAACAACAATAGAGAACAATGTATAAAACAATGTTTAGATAATACAGGCTGAAGTTATGACATAAACAATCCAACTTGACAAGTGGAACAGGTGATAATAATCACCACAAGTGGAACGGGTAATAATAGTCACCACAAGTGGAACGGGTAATAATAGTCACCACAAGTGGAACAGGTGATAATAGTCACCACAAGTGGAACAGGTGATAATAGTCACCACAAGTGGAATGGGTGATAATAGTCACCACAAGTGGAACAGGTGATAATAGTCACCACAAGTGGAACAGGTGATAATAATCACCACAAGTGGAACGGGTGATAATAGTCACCACAAGTGGAACAGGTGATAATAGTCACCACAAGTGGAATGGGTGATAATAGTCACCACAAGTGGAACAGGTGATAATAGTCACCACAAGTGGAACGGGTAATAATAGTCACCACAAGTGGAACAGGTGATAATAGTCACCACAAGTGGGAACGGGTGATAATAGTCACCACAAGTGGAACGGGTGATAATAGTCACCACGAGTGGAACAGGTGATAATAGTCACCACAAGTGGAACAGGTGATAATAGTCACCACAAGTGGAACAGGTGATAATAGCCAGCTCCTGTTGCACTGGGTTAAGTGGGAAATCTGCTCCTTAACAAATTTCTTCTCTCATCCACTAGGGCTGTTGATTTATTTTCCCACGGGACCAAAGTGCAAATGAGTACCAGCATCAGCTGGGGGCCAAAACCTGCTTAGGACTAGAGTCTTGTGCCAGAGACCATGTACCATGACTTGTTCCACCTCCCTTCAAGGAGACCGGAATATGCTCCAAGCCTATGGGCCATAACGGCCTTGAAGGAACGTTTTCGTGTTTTCACTCTCTTCAACCACTAACCACCAACCTTAAGGTGATTGTCAGCTTTGCTACCGAAGGCGTCGTCTCCATCTCCCAGGTGAGTCCAGTCGATGAAGAAAACGTTCATGATTTCATTTTGCTCCAGAGCTTGATGGAAGCTGAAAGCATATTTGAACATTTGTGTTTTTCGGTGAATTAAAACTTAATGCAATGGAATTCTTTTCACAATATGATCTAAGTCTTGATGTCTTTCATATGATCTAAGCCTTGAGATATTCAAAGTTTAATGTGTTCGACAAAAATTAACAGACGAAATCAAGAAAAACTGCTCACCTTTTTACCTTAAAGGCAATAATATTTTTGTTCTGCCACATGAAATCAAAATTTCCAGTTCCTTAAAAGCATGCACATGCATTCTTAGGCTATTTTATGAGAGAGCAACTTTATCATCTTCAGTTAAAAGCGTTAACCATTAAAATATGTTGAAATTTTTAAAAAAACCCAAAGAAAAAGAAATCATATAAAGGACATTTTATGATTTTTTGTTTGTTTCATTAAAATTTTCATAAAACTATACTAGACTTATTATTATGTCATTATCATCTACGGCATATCCCATACGATGTTGCATCCCTGACTGTACAGCATCTCTAAATGTCTTTCTGTCCTGTGCCATTCTTCCAGCCTCTGTTGTTATTTTTCCAAATGCTTCCTCTATTATTATCTTTCTTCCATCTTCTACATGGCTTTCCTCTCTTTCTTTACCCACTCATTTTACCAAAAACAGATGTCCTTCCTCGGCCCTCACGTCCTATTATAATTTACCAATACCTTTTTAAAGTACTCGTCAATGGACAATGGAATAAAAATAAGAAACATGAAAATCATTGAAAGACCACAACAACAACAAAGAGTTCAGAAAATGTTTAAAAGAAAAAGGTGTAAATTTTCCTATTTTGAGTCTATTTTTTGATTTACCTATTAGCAACACCAGTCACAAATTTGGTGCATCCTTCCGACTTGGAGTACTGCTGCTGCTCTTCTTCTGAGTACTCCCTGGGGTAAGTTTGTGTGTTGGCGTTTCGTGGGTATTTCCACATTGTTTGTGTGCCTTGGTCCTGTTGATCTGCGATTGCCTGTTTGCATGGAGGTAAATTAGACAACTCTGACAACATGTAACATGTAATATTGAAAACAAACCAAAACAGTTAATAAACTTATCAGCCTAGAAGAAGGCTTTTTTTTTCCTTTAAAAAAATTGAATCAACATCTAAAAGAGTTAAAAGATTTAAATCTAATGATGCAGATGAGAGATTTTTTCAATTTACAAGCTCAACTTCTGCATGGTATTTCATGATGATAATGAAATGGTGAGGAAATTGATGGCAAAGCTTTTGGTCTCCTGATCTTTACTGCTAACACTACCAGTTTATCATTTGGGATGGAAAACTTTCCAACTTCACAACAGGACACGATAATATTGTCAATCAATTTGAACGAATAAAAACAATCAAGGGATATTCAACATCATAGTACACACAACACCATATGAACAATAACATACACTTAATCCATTTTACATATAACTTCTTTAACTAGAAAAAAAAAAAGAAAAGAGAGAGAGAGTTGATTAAGGAATGAAATAGTACGACAACTATGCTAGTAACCCTAAGAACAATCCAAAACAAGGTAGATAAAGCAACAAACATCATAGAATGCCTTGGAAAGATACACAATCACGTTGCAAGTGAATAAACACAATGTGTTCTGTTTGAATCTAAGTGTTATTTTTGTCTCTTATAGCATGGTATGGTGCAACTGTTGTGCTGTGAGTTTGTAATCATAACGGCACTGGCTGTAAAATCTGGCTTGGCCCAGGTGTTTTTTCACAACTTAACAAAGGTACTTCACTCTGGCTTTCACACTCGGCTCAGGTGTGAATGAGTACAAAGCTATGGGTAGAGACAGAACTTGTCATAGTGCTAGTATGAAGCACCTAACAGGCTACTATACTGTAGGGAGTTGAGAAGGGTTTTGAATGAAATGGCCTGTTGGGGGCTAAATGATGTACTGGTTGTGATCCTGCACTTGTGTGGGGATATGGACTATAAATCCATCTTTATCTTTATTATATTCTATCATGTCTTATAATTCCTGATATCTTTTCAATATGAGATAAAACCCAAAGTCAATTCTCTTCAGTGTGGCATAGGTGGCAGAGTGGCTAGACTGCTAGACTGGGAATCATGAGGTCACGGGTTCGAATCCTAGCAAAGCTAGTTCTGACATTGTGTTCCTTGGGAAAGACAATTAATATACATTTTCGCCAATCAACCAATCTGGGATTGAGTACAAGCATTAGCGTGGGAGTAAGGATCTGCATCAGACTAGCGTCCAGTCCAGGAGGTGATTATTATCACCTGTTCTGCTTCACACTATTGAAACTGGGATAAGCTCCGGCTCTACGGGCCGTAACAGCCTTGAAGGATTTTTATTTTGCTTTACAATTCACTTCAGAAAGATCAATAGATTATTACCTAAAGAATAACATGAAAATAGCAAACACCTTTTTTCCTCAAAAAGATATCCACAAATATACAAGAGGAAATGAAGACAGGTGTGAAAAGTCAATCATAGACTACATAATAGTTAGCAGCTCCCTTTTTTACAGTACATCGGATGCAAGAGTTTACAGAGAAGCAGAAATATTCCGTGATCATCACCTAGTGATTGCCAAAGTGAGATTACTGACTGAAGCAAACAAACAGAAAAGGAAAGAGAAGAAAGCTACTAAACTCAAAATGGAGGAACTAAATAAACCAATAGTGAAACAGACATACCAATCTAGGATAAAAAGATTTATCAGTGAAAGGCAGATGGATCTGAATGATAGCACAATAGAAGAAAAGTGGCAAATATATAAAGAAACACTCCTCAGTTATGCTGAAGAGGTCTGTGGTAGGAGATAGGAAAACAACAGCATGGTGGAATGAAAATGTCAAGATTAAGATCAAAGAAAAGAAGGATGCCTGGAAGAAATATTTGCAAACAAAGAGACCAGAGGATAGGATAGATTACGTGAATAAAAGAACTATCGCCAAAGAGGAAGTTAGGAAAGCAAAACAGGAACAATGGGAACAGTTTGGACAAAGACTCCAAGAAAGTTATCAAGGAAATCAAAAGCTATCCTGGGGGCAATGAAAAGCACGAGAAAGACCAAAGCATGCCAATCCGACAAATTAAGAATGCCAAAGGAGAAATAATGAAAGAAGACAGCGAAATCATGGAAACATGGAGAAAGCATTTTCACCAATTACATAATCCCTCCAGAACATGAAACAAGGAGTAAAGATCAATTAGTAAGAGTAACAAGTAATCCAGAGGAGACAGCTGAAGATGTAGATATAGAAATGGAAGAAATCCAAACAACTATAAGAAAAGTGAAATTAGGAAAAGCCCCAGGAGCAGATCAAGTTTATCCAAAAATGATTAAAAACCAAGGGAGAGAGGCAGACAAACTACTACATGCAATATGCCAATAAGCATGGAAGTCCAAACAGGTGCCATACGACTGGAAAAAGGGAATGGTAGTACCAATATATAAGAAAGGATCAACTATGGAATTCTCAAACTATAGAGGAATATCACTACTTAGCGTTTTCAAGGAAAAGTATATGCCAGGATACTGGAAATGAGACTAAGGAAAGGAGTATCAGATTGAAGAACATCAGAGTGGAATTATACCAGGAAGAAGTGTACAAGACCACACATTTACAATTAGACAGATAATAGAAAAAGTCCTTGAGAGAAACATTGACTTGCATCTCTGTTTAAAAAGGCATTTCACACTGTGAGGAGGAATAAACTATGGCATTCCTTAAAAGAACAAAATGTAGAGCAAAATTTAATAGAAGGCATTCAAAGTTTTTACAATAAACCAACATGTGCAGTGAGAGTAGCTGGAAACATATAGGCAGAATTTGATGTAGATATAGGGGTAAGACAGGGTTGTATTCTAAGTCCTCCTTTGTTTATCACATTTATGGATTCAGTCGCAAAGGCATCCTCAAAATGAAGAAAATGAATGTAGGTATGTAGAAGCTCAAACCAGTAAATGTATCAATGCTTTCATTTGCCGATGATTTAGTTCTGTTTGGAAAATCAGAAAATGACCTTTAGTTGAATATCAACATTATGAACAATGAACTAAATAAAAGAGGAATGAGAGTAAATGCAAAGAAAACCAAAACAATGTTAGTAACTAGGAAGCTAAAACACAGAATCTTAAATTGGGCAGGGAGAATTTTTGACAAGTTCAAAGCTACAATTACCTAGGAGTAATGATTAACTTAGAGGGAAAACTAAGAGAAGAAATCAGCCACACAATCCAAAAGGCAAGTGCAATATAATCAACTAGGAAAGGCATTTGTAGGTAAACAAAAATTTTCAACAAAAACCAAAATGGCAGTATACAACACAGTTTATTGTCCTACTCTCCTCTATGGCAGTGAAACCTGGACCTTAGATAGTAGAGAATACAGTAGAGCACAGGCAGCTGAAATGAAATATCTAAAAAGAGTAGTAGGGAAAACTAAAAGAGACAAAATCAGAAACACAACAATAAGAGATCAAACCAAAACAGATGGCATAAAAACTAAGATAGAAATAAATCGATTGAGACGGTTTGGGCATGTGAACAAAATGAATGACAATAGAATAGCTAAATCAGTATACAGTGCTAAAGTGCAAGGTAAAAGACCAAAAGATAGACCTCAAAGAAAATGGGAAGAAGATATAAAAGAGGCATTGAAGCATAGAAATGTAACTTTTTTGAAGGAAACAGAAAATGCCAGGACATGGCATCCTGGAGAAAGATCATCTCCCGCATCTGAACCCATACACCGAAAGGTAGAATGGGAAATGATAAAGAAAGAAAGACAATTCCCTTCATGAAAAAACTGCTTCCCATCATCATCCCAGCGGCTGACTTGGAATAACGGAATACCAATGTCAAAATTACATGCCATCTCGTACTGATGCTAATTGTTCATATAATTCTTTAGAGCAGTGCTTTTTAACATTGTTGGAGGGTCTGAACCCTGCAAGTTTCACATATGTATTCACAGAACCCTTCGTAATCGGGGGAAAAACATGGACACGCACAAACTTAGTTCACTGCCTTAGAGTGTAAACACAACACATCAAAGACACTTGAGCATAACATTTACAAACACAAAATAAGATGATCACTTTCTCAGCTTAAAATACCTGAGTGCCCTTGTCTAGCTCAATGCGAGACAGTTCAAAATTTTTGTCCTCAGTGCCTAAGATATCAACAGCTCCTTGTTTTGAATCAGCCACATTTCTGTCCCCAAAAGACACGGGAGCTCCGAATTCTGCCCGGACACGTTTCACAGAGACTTTGATCTGTAATTGTAGTCATCATGTTGAAAAAATAAACACTGATCTGATTATAAAATAAAATTTGAATTTTGTGTCTCTCATCATAAAGGTTCTGAGAAAACATTATTCATCATAGCCGATAGAAGATCCCTTTTTTTTCAACTGAGTGATTTACTGGTTGATTTAATGGCTTCTTCAGTGAAATGTATCCAGACAATTATTTCTTTTCTATACCTGCATGTTTGACAAAAGAAAAGTAAAATTTCACTTCGTTCTCTGTTAACAATAAATTTATATTCAGGCTAACAAAGCAGATGCCTGTAAAGGAAGCTGAAACTGTGGGTAAAGAATAGATGTATAAGCAAGATTTCATCAAATTACTCTATGGAGTATGCCATAGGTCAAAGGAAATACAAAAATCTTTCCTAATTTTAAAAATTGTAGTTTCAACAGAGATTATAAATTTGTTATTTGTAACTTGTAGTTGACACAGTGCAAACAAAATGTTAGATCATTTTTTTTGTTTTCTCTTTGCTTGTGTTGTAGGGCACAAATTTAAATGGGACTTACTTGTCTGCGACCTTCTTTGATCATCTGTTCGTTGATCTCCTTTTCGCTTCCATGAGACACCCATTCTTTGGATTCTGGAGGAATGTACTTGTAGACCGTGTCATCTTCTTCCTCCTCTTCCTCTTTGCCCTCCTCTTCCCCTTCCTCAGGCTCACCTGTCTGACATTTGAAAAAAAAAGAAAATGTTTGCGAATCACAAGTTTTTCTCTAATCTTTCGTAAAATCATTCTTGATTTACCATCATGACAAAAACATCAAATCAACAACAAGAGAAACAACATCAAGGTCAGGAACAAAAGCAACAACTGCAACAGCAATGACAGCAATGACAATGATAATGGGCGGGGGTAAAGGGGTAGGGGAAATGAATAAAATATTCTTGTATTTAACCAAATAATTCTTTCCAAGGTGTTGAAAGTATTCAAAGAAATAACATGAGATGAAGAGAAAATTCAGAATATCGCAAATAGATTGAAACAGATTTCTGCTACGTATAATTTTAATCAGGGAGAAAGCATTTAGACCCAAGTAATTACATTAATAAAACAATCAAATAAGCTTTGATTCCCCTCAGTTATGAAGAAATAAGATGAGATACAACTTTATTGTCCAAAAGTGGCACATTGTTTTGATGTTACAATACCTTCAATATAACAATATGAATACAACACATTTTTACTATAAATAAATTACTCTTCACACACAAACAGCTTACACACATTTATAACATAACAACAAAGAATTAACATTTTTCTAACACATGTAAACGTAGTCATTGCAATGAATAATGAATTATATCTTAAATAATATAAAAAAAACAGACTTGGAAAAGTTACTACTGTCTAAATAAAGTGGGCGAAAGCAATACAAAAAGTAGAAATGGAAAAATGGAATGGGTCTAAAGTATTCGCCAACTGTTGTTTGCTGTTGTAGAAAACGAAAACAAAAGAATGTTTAAAGTGTTTACTTTATCATAATAACTAGTCTACTCATTAATGCTAGCCTACAGTCGATTGAACATGAACAAAGACAGCTTTAAACTTGTTCATTACTAGTTCTTAGTTTTTCACAGGGTTGAAAGAGATGGTTGAACGTTTTCTTGAGTTGACACATTCAGTTGTAATCAACAAAGACATTTATGTACATATACTTTTCCTACTGCTTTGGACTATGCCACCCTTAATGTTTTTCTGCACTTGTTCCAACACTTTGTAGACCTAATGGAGATCTATTTTCACTATAGTATGATCATTGTAGATTTTGACATGTTAAAACGACTCAAGGGAAATAAGTTCAAGGATGGTAGGAGTTTTCTCACCTTCAGCAAAGCTTCCTTGGCTTCCTCAGTCAAAGCCACGATGAAATTCTGTCCATGTTTGAAATCTGAGTCGTACATAATTAGGACATCTTCCCCAGGGTAGTCCTAAGAGATAAATACAGGTAGGTCTTGAAAGAAACATAATTTTCTACAATGTTTGAAAACTGAGAATTGCTGAGAATCAGAATTATTCGGCCTTTGGATTTTCTCATCCAATGTAATGATGCCACGTAACTCATCAAATTCTATGTTTTTTAAAAACTCAATTTTCTTCTTTCTTTCTTCTTCTTCTTCTTCTTTTTCTTCTTTTTCTTCTTCTTCTTCTTCTTCTTCTTTTTCTTCTTTTTCTTCTTCTTCTTCTCCTTCTCCTTCCCCTTCCCCTTCCCCTTCCCCTTCTCCTTTCCTCCTTCTCCTTTCCTCCTTCTCCTTCTCCTTCTCTTCTTCTCCTTCTCCTTCTTCTTCTTCTTCTTCTTCTTCTTCTTCTTCTTCTTCTTCTTCTTCTTCTTCTTCTTCTTCTTCTTCTTCTTCTTCTCCTTAAGATCTCTATTTCACCTTTTTAGGGTATATATATATAATTTAAAAAGATCTCTGAATAGGAAAAAATTTACTTTTAGTATAAATTAAGGATGGAAATAAAAACAAAACAACTTGGAAATTACCAAAATTTGTTGTTTGAAGGGATGGAAATCACAGACGGCCGCTCTCATTCTCATGTCCTCCAAAATGTCGGGCTTTGGTATAAACTTGAACGGGTTCTCCTCTGTCACATCTTCATCACATCGGCAATTGTAAATTTCCTGAGTCTTTGAGGTCATAAACAACGGGAAGACATTTCCTGGGAGGACTGAATTTTTTTTGGGAAAGAAATAAGTATTCTTAAAAAAGATTGATGTCAAACTTATTTGCGTGTATTACAAAAACCTGTATATATTGCATTCCTTTCTTCTACATAACCATAAGAGAAGGGCAGAGATCCAATTTTTGGGTTAAGTTTAAATATCATAGTAAAAATATTTTATATTTCAAAACCACCAACAAAAAAACAGAAAATGGTTGTCGTAACATTGCGAGAGCCCTTGGAGACTGCATTCACAATAATCTTATGCCCGTTGATTCAAAAGGTCTGTCACAGCCTGATATCTTTGATTTATGAAAAGCAAAGTTTTTTCGAGGCCATTACGACCCATAGAGCCGGAACTTATCTCAGTTTCTGTAGCGTGAAGTGAAACAGTTGATAATAATCACCTCCTGGACTTGTCTGATGCAAGTTTTTACTCCCAAGAGTGCTTTTACACATTTATCACCTGGCAGAGTGAGGAAAATGCATGTTAAGTGTCTTTCCCAAGGAACACAATGTTGGACCTAGCTTTGCCAGGATTCGAACTCGGGACTTTATGATCCCCACTCCGGCAGCCTAACTGCTCAGCCACCGACCCCACACTTGATTTATTCAGATTTATTCAGGGGCAGCTCAAATGTTTTACTTTCGTAACAGGGTAATACTGACCCTTGATGACCTTGATTTATAGACATAACATTCTTAAAAGGATTGTTGAAAACTTGAACAGAGCAGCAATATACTCTGATTATTCTTGTTTAAATCTTAGAGTACATATTGTCATCACCACCATCATCATAATTACCATCATCATCATCAAACATCCTTGCTGTAAATTCATCCTCATCAAAACCATCATGATCACATCTATGACTGTCATCGTTGTTGTCACTGTCATGTTTATATTGATCCATGATAATTGTGTTATATCATTATATTATCATGCTAAAGTTAATGAATTACTCCTAATGTACAATTAACTGTATCATAGTATTTGTAGCTTATACTTATTCCACATTGCATACATTCACTGTAACAAAAACAAATTTCCCTTTGTGGAAAATAAAATGCATCCAATTTTAATAACATAATTCATGTGTGTGTGTGTCATTTTTTTCCTTCAGATTAATCTTAGCAAACACAAAAGTATCAACATTCTTACATTCGTCTAATTCAAAATGTCACAACAATCACTAATTATAGCCGGACTACAGAATACAAGTCAATTTCCAAACACGTTTCTATGGTTACCATTGGGATCTTCCTCGGCAGCAGTCTCCTCTGCCACAGCTTCTTCCTTCACCTCTTCTTTGGAGGTTGCCTTCTTGGACCCTGAATTTAGAAATGGTAAAGATCTAAGAATAATGTGGTATACATTGTTTCATAATTAAGACTGCATGATTTATACCAGTATCGAATATGGTAACTACATAAAGTAAGGGAAGCAACTGCAGAAAATAAAACACTATCTCTACAATCCGTCCACATGGTGTTACGTTTCTTATTTTGTCTTACACATTTTATATTTGTATCTCAAATACATCACAAAGAAGATGGCAAGCAATTCATGACGATGGATAAAATAGAAAAAGCACTGAAATTAAAGACGGATTATCCAAGACTCTTTCTCCTCTTCTTTTTTTCCAGTTAAAATATAGAAAAAAACCAAACGTTTAAAGTAAGTTTGAGACACTGATGTGAACGAGAGAAATACACTGGAATTAAATAACACAGACAGACAGACAAAATTTTTGTGTGTGCATATGCCAGAGTTCTAAAATCTAACAAGGCTTTCTTCAATCAATATTTAGCACATTAAACAATATCTCGTCTAGTTAAAATCATGTTCTTTTCTGCTCTGTCCCCTCCTTAAAGAACTCATACATGGCATAACAGAATTGCTTAAAATTATGTATCCTATAAATTATGTATCCTATGAATTATGTATCCTATTTATTTATTGGAGAAAACCCAAACAATTTCTTTGATTACCTAGTAAAAAAAGAAATGAGAAAATTTATTAGAAATTGCAGTTTTGGAAATAAAAGATATGTCTGTCTCGTTCAAGGTTTGTCCATAAAATAAACATTGTAACACAATTGACATGGGTATTAAAGCAGTTTCCTAACTTTTTTCCATGTATGGTCATTACAGCCCATAGAGCTGAAGCTTATCCTAGTTTCTATGGCATGAAGTGGAGCAGATGATAATAATAATTACCCCCTGGACAAGATGGTAGTCTGACATAGGTTTTTACTTCCAAGCTAGTGCTTATACCCATTTGAACATGTTAAGTGTCTTTCCCAAGGAACGCAATGTTGGACCTCTTGATACCAAGTCCAGCAGCCAAACCAACGCCACTTTGTCATTTAGATTCATTAAAAAATATCATCATACAATCACTGAGATTTGTGTGCCATTTGAAATGTCTTTCCTTTAATATTGTTTCACTTCTTACCTCTCTTGGGTGTCGTTTTGGAAGCATTTTGCTTTTTGGCAGGTTCTTTCCCTTTTTCTTTTTCTTTTTCTTTCTTTTCCTCCTTTGGCGCCTCAGCCGCAGCTGCTGTTGCGTTAACGTTAGCATTAGATGCGTCTTCTGTGCTATCCTGCAATTCAAATCCAGGCATTTTTAGCAATAAAAATAGCATCACAGTTCTTTTTTCCAACGGATAAATGATAGAGTGGATACTGCTTAAATATCTAATAATCTAAACCAACTAAACTATAATCATCAATCATGTAGTTATGACTAGACTTCTATCAAATATAAAAAAAACCTTTATATGTATTGCTACCAACCCTGGAGTTTTGACCATGTACCGTCAGTGAAAATGTCTAAATGCCTAGGTTCGCATGCTGTAATTTTTCAGGAGAAGCAAAAGACATCATAAGCCATCAAACAATATGCTTTGCTTTTGGAACAAAACCAGAAATATTTGTTCAGATTAAATGCTTAAAATGAGCTTTTCTATTGGTTCAAAGCCTCCAACATTTATAAAGACACGATACAAAGATGTATTTGATCATTTTCGGATCAAGTCTCATACATCGTGGACTGGTGCATTTAAACAGTTTCATTGACTGATGATATATGCATTACATGATCGTATTTCGATTATGGCAAAAATATACATGTCTTCATCTCAACAATAGTAAAATAGTAATTTTAGTTGTAATGACAGGGTCGATTACCACTCAAAACTTTTAAGTTGCTACTGCTAATATTGATGATTTCCTCTATATGACAACTAGAAAACAATGAAAAACTCTTTAAAATAAAAACAACTGTCTTCAAGAAGAAAACACCTTGATCTTGCTCCCCATCCCTTTCCCCACTCTCCAAAGCACATGCACGCATGCATAAACATGCAGATAAAACAAATAGATTGAAAACAAGATAAAACAGAATGAACCGACAATCTCCAAAGTTGAAAGTACTCTACCTTCTCCTTTTCCTCCTCCTGAACACTTTCCTTCTCTACTTCCTTTTCGGAAGCTCCTGTGTCGGTGTTCTCAGTATCAGCCATTTTGGTAGTTTGTAAATGACTGCTGAAAAAGTAAGAAGAGTTGGATAAACTTTCAATAATGTAGGCCTATACTCAATTGAAATATATCAGAAGATGTCATATTTTTAAGCAATTACTATTTTGTAAACATTTCTGTTTAAAAGGTTTCTCTCTAAAGGCAAATCTGAAAACAATTTCTGAATTTAGATGTCTCACAAATCTAAATTAAAGACAAAGATAAAGATAAATTTAAAGTCTGTATCTCCACACAAGTGTAGACTCAATAACTGTACATCCTTTATCCCCCAACGGGCCATTTCATTCACAGTTCTTCTCAACTCCTGGGGAGTAATATTCCCTCAAATTTTTTCTAGTCTGTGTGCACACTTTTTTTTTGGTGTTGTACAAAGTTTGACGAAAAAATCCCAATTGTGTGCACTGTGTGCATGAGATTGAACGTTAAACAAGAACAATTTTTCTTAATTGTGAGCAGACATGTTTCAACAGTGCACATTTCCTCTCTGGTTTGTGTACGCACATGCGCACAGCTTAACCCTGATACGGCTATGACCAGTAATGCCGGTTTGTTACAGCACTCCGTTCAGCGATGCGACCGGGATTTACCGTTTGCCTGCTACAAACCTCTCAGCGCGATGCCCGGCATTTGCCGGGGAGGAAGGACGGGTCAGGGGAGGCCTGAATATTTCTCCATCTTGTTACCCTCTTCCGGGCAGTGGACAGGTAGGCATCTGTATGGGGAGTAGATGATCCCACCCTCCACGAGTATCCTGCTGCCTTGAAGGCAGGTCTTGGCTGACCAAAGGCTAAGGGAGTTAACCCTGAAAGAAAACAACCTGCTGCCTTGCAGGTTGGTCTTGACACCAAAATCTAAGGGAGTTAACCCTGATGGAAAACAACAACCAGCTGCCTTGCAACAATGCCTCATAAATGTAAATTAAGAATAAATCATAAGGAAAAAATGGACATAAAATAGAAGAATGTATGATTCTGCTATCAGAGTGAGTGATTACAGACATTAAAGGAAATAGCTGTAGGCATATCGAATACAAGCAGAAAAAGTTAAGATAATTATAAATAACTTATGTCTGTAAAGATGATCTTCCCTTCCTTGCCACACACACAAGTACACACACTTGGACACTTCTTGCAATTCCTCTTCCTTCCTCATGTGTGATCAAGGCCAAAATGCTTTCAGAGTACTTGAGTACAGTACTCAACAATTAAAGCAAAATCAATCAAGGGCCTATATCAGAACAATCTTTCTTAACTCTTCTCTTTATTATAACTCAGAATATTGGAGAATCAAAATCAACAAAAAACAATCTCAAGAAAGTAGTCTATCTATCTTCAACATACAAAAGAGATAAAGAAGTTTCTTCAAACAATTTAACGAAACATCATTTTGAACAGTCACCTGCTTGCTCAATGTCATCTAAAGTGAGCATTGGAACGATCTAAACCAGTTAACTAACTAACTAATAGATCTAGATCTAGATCTAGTAGTAGTACATTTTCTTCTATTCTACAGAAAAGAAGCCTTCACCTTTGCATATCTAGATCTATGTGAACCTTTTCTAGATCTTGTAACACTAGACAATATTTATCGAATGTTACATTATTACATTTTAAGTTCAAGTCACAGTAAGAAGTTTAATAGATCTATGTCAGTTATCACTTTAACTACTAGATCTAGATCTATTATAATCACCACACCGCGCGATAGATGATGTTAATGAACTTTCCCAAATGGATTTAAATACATTTGATAAACGGAGCCAAAGCAAAAGAATACAAATATACTATGTTCCCAATGAAAACTTACTTTTAAAATGCTTCTGTAAGATAAAACGATAATTGTTTTGGGCTTTATGGACAATCTGTAGAAAAGTTTATAAGGCAGTCGCCATCTTGAACGCTGAGCGGATCATGTAAACGACTGTATCCCTTGACGACCCAAAAAAGAAAGTAGACTTAGAAGTATTAAACTTTGAAAAAAATAGAGGATAAAAAAGTGGAATATGAAAAGAAACATTAAAATTACGTATATATCAAATTCATTATCACTAAATCATAAAGTAAAAAAAAACAAGAAGAAAATTAATGAATCAGGTATAAGGTATATAAAACTTTAAGTCAGCAAATAGTTTGAGGGGATATAGCTCAGTGGTAGAGCATTCGACTGCAGATCGAGAGGTCCCCGGTTCGAACCCGGGTGTCCCCTCAATTTTTTTGCTACCTTTTGTTAGTGTCACTTCTTTCTTTCAATCTTGCAACCGTTTTAGTATCAACAAAAAATATTGTTTTGCAACTTTTGTTTAATTGAAGTCTTCCATGTCTCAGGGTAAATTGCAGAGAAACAGTATGCTGAAATAATATTATGTGAAGCGAGGGAGTGAAAGGAACGAAGTAGGATCTACAAGCAGCGCCTGCAACCGCCCACCCAAAGTAGTTACAGTGGAGTGAAGTCAAAGGTGATAATAGATAACGATATTTCCACCAAATAAGATTGAACAGAATGTGTGGCGTTTCAGGTGTACCTCTTCGTCAAACAGCAAACGGATAATAAGTACACACATATTACACATATTACATATATGTAATATATAGGGGGGGGGGGAGATGTATACATATTACACATGTATAATATAGGCACCCCACAGCGAAATGGCAATGTCAAAGGGAAAAAAATAGAAAAGAATAGTGGAGGACGAAATCAAGTAAAGGAGGACAGTGATAATCCAAATGAGTAGAAGGAGAGGGAAAAGATAAGAAGTAAGAAGAAAAAAAAAGATTGGGAGGGGTGAATGGGAAAAGTAGAGAAGAACGGTGTGTTGCAGATTTGGATTGAGAGAGAGAGAGAGAGAGAGAGAGAGAGAGAGAGAGAGAGAGAGAGAGAGAGAGAGAGAGAGAGAGAGAGAGAGAGAGAGAGAGAGAGAGAGAGAGAGAGAGAGAGAGAGAGAGAGAGAGAGAGAGAGAGAGAGAGAGAGAGAGAGAGAGAGAGAGAAGAGAGAGAGAGAGAGAGAGAGAGAGAGAGAGAGAGAGAGAGAGAGAGAGAGAGAGAGAGAGAGAGAGAGAGAGAGAGAGAGAGAGAGAGAGAGAGAGAGAGAGAGAGAGAGAGAGAGAGAGAGAGAGAGAGAGAGAGAGAGAGAGAGAGAGAGAGAGAGGAGAGAGAGAGAGTGATAAAGATAAAGATGTCTGTATAGTCCGTATCCTCGCACAAGTGCAGGCTCATCGAATGTACATCATTTATCACTCAGCAGACCATTTCATTCAGTCCTTTAAACTGACGAGTATTGTATTACTAGATGTATTATTCGACCAATTGACGCTTGAGATGTTTTACCGGAAATACATAAAGCGTCGGTTTTGTATTGTTTTGATGTTAGTCGTGAAAATTGGAAATTAAAACATAAAAAAAATTGTTTTCATGACTACCGGTACGCGGTAGATTTCATTTTCATTTTGTCTCTCCTGTAAATTTTGAGTTTATGGTGTATACGTTTATGTAAATCACAAACATATAGCCGCCAAACTAAAATCGTATACGAAAGTTGTGTTCTTGCCAAGGGATCATCTTTACCTACACAGAGAGTGTTGTAAACTGCCAAGGCATCTTTACCTACACAGAGAGTGTTGTAAGCTGTCAAGGCATCTTTACCTACACAGAGAGTGTTGTAAACTGCACATGGGACATTTCTATCATCCGTCTTCGATGGGACCAGGTGTCAATCCACATATACCTGAACCAGGTGTGGGGGATGGGACCAGGTGTCAATCCACATATGTACCTGAACCAGGTTTGGGGATGGGACCAGGTATCAATTCGTATATACCTGAACTAGGTGTTGGGGTTCGGATCAGGTGTCAATCCACATATGCCTGAACCAGGTGTGGGGATGGGACCAGGTGTCAATCCGCATATACCTGAACCAGGTGTGGGGGATTTACTAAAAAAAACAACAACTTGAGAAATGTTTTCAACCTGTCGGGCACAAACTCATGACCTTTTGGTTGAGAGGCAGAATCTTTGCCTTTGGACCACCGAGTCCCTTAATCGGGAGTGCAGGCTTATTTGATTTCTAGGCATACATTGAAAACAGCAGTTAGAAGTGGTAATCTACCTTTTCTTACACTAACGACCCATTTCATTGCAAAGTGTTGGCCTCTCAACCCAAAGGTAGTGGGTTGGATTGGAACCCCACCAACAGTTGACAAATTTTCTCGAGGAAAATCTACCCCCTTAGTCCAGGTAGGTGGCAACCTAGTCCCGTCGGAGAAGGACGATAAAATAGGAGGTCCTGTGTGCAGATTACAACACTGTGCATGTTTAATAGATTCCTTGTCTGTTTAAAGGGCAGCCAAATTTAAAAATCTCAAAACCCTGAGACCAAGTTGTAGTGGGCTTGGATTGGAAAAATCTGCCTGGACAATCTCCTGAATGATAGTTGGATTGACAAATTTTCAGTATCAATGCAATGTTTCAAATTCAAAGACAAAGAAAATAATTTCAAATCAACCAAAAGAAGTCAGGACATTTTTCCCCCAATTTTAATTTGTAAAATGTCATATGATACAATATGTCATATACACATGTATTGCAGCTGTTGCAGTGGTGGTATTGAGAATCAAATTCATCAATCAATATGAATTTTAAATACAACAAATCAGAGAATTATTGCACAAACAAAAGGAGATTGGCGATCCTTTAAAATGATGACAATGACAATAAAATAAACCAAAAGCTAAAAAGCATCCTTCACCCTGCTCACACTATTCCAACACAATAAAATTTCTTGTTTCACATAGAATACAATAAATATGTTTGGTTTATAATATATATATATATATATACACTGTAAACCAATTCAATGTATGAGAGGAGGAATGTCTCACAGTACGCAGACATTACAGGCATAAGGAATGTACATAAGCGCATGACACTTGTCAGAAAATAACATGGAATACTATTGCACTATTATATATATAGATATCAACATCATTCTTGATTATAGTATAGCGATAAATGTCTTTTGTTGGTTATTTTTGGAGTTAATGACATATGGCTCAGCAGTGCAAAGTTCAAGAATGCTGAGTTGTCAACATTCACAGCTTTGAGCATAATATTATTAAGAACAATACAATTATAGTATAGAGAGAGATGAACTTGTGAAAAAAACAAAACACACCAACCATTAAGCGTTTATAATTTATCATATATATCATTTTAAACATTGCTCTCAAATGTGATGACACTGAAAGTTAAACTTGTTTTTATCGCAGCTTCATAACAATGGTGTGTAGCTCAATATGATTCACAAATTCTGCAGAGACAATTTTTTTCTATCTGTAGTAAAAAAGACAATTAATGTCACCAGAGCCACAGTCAGGCAGCCTTGCCCAACTTACAAAGGAATGAACATTTTCTTGACACTTTTAGTGATACAGGACAGAATCTCTTTCAATGCCAAAGTTCATGCACATTTGATTTTCCTGTTTATGTCATGACAATGATGACATCATTTCCCGATGAAACAGCCATTCATGAATCTTGAGGGCGAATGTATACAAATTTAAATGAAATTAAATGATCCAGTGATCTCTACTACTACTACTGCTTTACACTACCAAGTAAAAAGATCAAATTTTTTTTTTTTTAGTCAGGGCTTTTTGTAAACATTGTTAATGGTGTGAGATCAGTCTGTTAGTGTTAAAGAAATAGAATTGTGAAAAATTCATAATTTGCCACAACCCTGATGCATTCCTTGAAGATTATGAAAAAAAAAGAACATAAAATAAATTCCAAAGCATAAATTTCATGTACACTAAAACCTTGTTATACCGCAATGTGTAAATTCACACATCAGCTCAGCACATTCCTTTGTGTGGGCTAATCACAACATGATGCAAACTGTAAGTGTAAGTTAACAATTTCTAAAATTTCAAGAGTAATCACTGTAAGTGTAAGGAAAATGGTGCATCACTTGAGTGTCTATTGATAAAAACTGGGCTAAAGCTTATGCCACATGCTATTGTAATCTTGGGTATTGCTCTTTCTCTTAAGAAATGCCATAGTGGCATTAGTGGCAAGGCAACACCAATACAGTAGTCATTGGATAAATGCATGCTGCATAATCGCTTGGTTTATACAAATGCACACAGAGGTGGGTGACCAAGTTTCCCCCCCATTTATTATCCAATATATCCATAAATGCACGCCAGGTATGTCTAATTGCACGCTCAAAACTACAAAACTGTGACAACATTTGTGAAATAATTTTCCTCTACGCAGAAAAAAAAAAAAGGAAAAATAAGAAAGAAAGAAAAAGAGAAAGACAATGAAAATCAATTCTAGATTAGAAAACTCCTGGCATCCGCCTGTAGGTGTAGGCTGTCACGCATCTAGCCGGAGCCTACAGTGTGGTCCATAGACTACAGACCCGCGTGTCACTAACACACAAAACGATTGTCATTGAAATTGATTGGTGGACGGAGAGTGACTGGTGGGGAAACCGATACAATTATACCCACTTAGTACAAGAGTTATATGGGTAGCTTTCCATAACTGCACGGTACGCGTATTTGTGCACTTTTCTCTTCTCTCAAAGAGTGTGTAATTATCCAGCGACTGCTGTACTGGTATAGCTTCACTTACACCTCAAAGGCTATATAATATAATTCTGCATGACGGATCACTTCCCCCCCCCCCCCCCCCATTATTTTTTTACAATCTGACAAATGTGGACCACAAAACAAGATTTGAAGATTTGCTTGAGTCCTTGCTATGCTGCTACCACTGCTAGTATTGTCCATAATAGGAACACACAATAGCCACACCGAAAAACCCCCACCCCAAAACAACTAACAACAACCCAAACAAAACAAAAATCCCCTCTATGGCCGTTCTTATGACCTTCAAAGTAATGAAAACCTGCAACTGCAAAGCTTTCTCAAAACAATGCAAAACATCATGTATCAAGAGAACATAACATATATCTGAAAGTTTTACATGAATTTAACACATAATCAATAACAATAATAATACTAATAATAGTCTGTTAAAAAACTCTAAATGAAAAGTATAGTAAGATACAAACAGGCCTATAGGTGATGTTTTACTTAACCTCCTTTCACTCACATTTACCCTGTCCACCATATGAATGCAGTGACCTCCGGGTGAACTCGGAGAACATAGCAAGAAGAAAGGTGAGTAAAAAAGAGAAAGGCAAGAAGTAAGACCTACCAGTAGCACTCACCAACCACCCACAAAACTGAAACAAAAGGTTATGACAAACAATGCTAAAGCTGTTTGTAAGGATTAAATAACAGCACCATATCATACAATTGAGACTATTGATCATTGATAGCTACATGCCTTACAATATGTCTCTTCTGGCAGTGTTTCTTTGTGAATCAAAAGCAATACAAAATCAAAGTTTTGAAACAAATATAAAAATAAATATAATAAATACCTGTAAAGTATAAACAGAAGAAAGACATTGACTATCAACTCTGTCTTATATTATAACAAAAGATACATATAAAAGTAAATACAAGAAATAAGAGATTCCATTTGGCTCTTTATATGCTATGTAAAGAAAAATCCAAGCTTTGCGTGTAACTTGTATTGTAAACATCAAATCAAATCTATGAATGAAGAAACTGAAACATAATGGATTGGTACAATAAATATTTTGATAGCAAAAAACGTCCAGTAAGGTTTATGATGATTTCAAACATTTATTCACTCTCCAACCTTCTCAGATTTTAGTTCTAGACACACATTTTCTGTTAATTGTGTATAATTTAGTATAAATTAAAAGAATTTCCAATTTAAAGTTTTTTAACATAATACTAATACGATAAAAATGTGGCCTCAAACTGATATTTAAAATGTGGCCTCGAACTGATGTAATTAAAATGTGGCCTCAAACTGATATTTAAAAAGTGGCCTCGAACTGATGTTTAAAACAGCTACAAGCACTGAAGCAGAGACTGTAGTTACTGGTAATGTAAAGGTTTCAAGATTGTTGCCCTATCGACTATCAACACAGTGGCTTCACATTCAGTCTCCCCACTTCCTGTTAACATTTCGGGAGAGTAGACATTGCAATCGGAGTGCCGCCAAATCGAGACACACATGTGACCAATGACTCCATATTCCTAAATGGAGGCAATGTGCTGAGTGTGTTGCACTTCTTGTAGCACTAGACAAAAAATTACAAAAAGTAACCCTCCCCTCCCCCCAACCTCAAAATTACGTTAAAAATTGTGAATTCTTAACACCTACACGTAATTTGTGCCACAGAATTCAAATGTGAAGTCAAAAATAACATTTGAGCAACATTTTGCAAAATAATTATGGGATTGCAACATCCCAGTGTGCTATTTTTAGGTTTTATGATGCAATGCTAACTGGAGTGGATGTGTTATTAAGTTTAAAAAAGAGGAGTGGTTTTATTGCTGCACTAAAATCCAAATCATTATGAATTTGCCATGGAAGTGAGAGGAAGTGGATTGGTATCTCTGATGTTGACTTGAGAGTATACTAAGCTTCAGCCAATTCTTCAAGTTGAGAATGGTTCCCAGTAAAAAAAACCCGGGAGACTGATGCGACTGCGTTTTGCAGCCTTATTGCCACCCTGTTTTCTACCAATGCCAACAATGTCTGAAGACCTCCAGCACTCATCATAAGATGAGTAAAGAAAACCCATAACAATAACAATAACACTAACAGATTTCAATATCACTCTGCACAGCCTATCATCAATTTCAATGATGCAGTACAAGTCTGAAGTGAGGCATCTTTACAATGAATAAAATGCATAAAAAACCCAAAATCTGATATGAGAGCACTTATATTTCCAATAGTAGTTAGTAGAAAAATAAAAAATAGTTGTAAAATAGCTGAAAATTCAATTACAGCTACAGATCTGGCCTGCAAAACCCACAAAAAGTTAAACCCTTTTTAACAAACCAATTAAAAAATATTGGACGTTCCATTCATAAAACAAAGTTTATACAATATCATCATAATCACAACAACCGCGGAGAAAAAGTTTAAAATAGAAAAGAAAAACTTAAAATAACACCATACTTCCCACACACACCCCCTTTACCTCTGGCAATTTAAGATCAACAAAGAAAAAGCTGGATTACAGGTCAGCACAGCGTCAAGACTCGCATCAACTTCTGCCGACAGTCTCTATTTTATTGTTATCTCTATACGAGTTAAAAATCTTCACGGTGCTGTAGCTAGATTTTGAACGTCTAACTGTTCAGTCATCACGCTTCTTATGTTAATTTACAAAAATTAATATAATTTTTACTCATACATGCAGATGTTAATAATTTACTGACGAAAAAACAAGTTATAAAAACAGTCTTATAATTAACTGTATCGGTAAGCGTAAGATGGATGGAGAAACAAAATTTACTTATTTAGAAAAAGAAGGAGACATAAATTGACTGTAAATTGACTGGTGACTTGGAAGAAGGAATATAATAACATATGCATTAGAGAAAAGCTATCAATTATTTCCGTTTCAACATAAACTTTTCTAAAACTTGACTCCCTTGCAAAGACCTTCAACCTTTCAAACTACAAAGTAAACCAATCACGACAAAGTGGCTTTGATTTGATTTGATTTGATTTACCCACATCCACAATTAAGGTGATCTTGGGAGTTTTGGTAGGATTTTTTAATTTTGCCCAAACTGCCCTGTAAACAGCCAATGGATCTTTAACATACACAGAGTGTTGTGATCTGCATATGGGACCTCTTATTTATCATCTGTCTCAGATGTGACTAGATGGCGATCCATCTACCGGGACCAGGGGGTAGATTTTGTGGAATCAAAACTCAATCAAAATTTTCAACCGTTGGCAGAGCTTGAACCCACTACTTCTTGTTTCAAAGGCCGACACCTTGCCTGTGGACTACCATCTCCCCCCCCGACAAAGTGGCACAAGTATACTACACTAGTATGCAATGGCTGAAGAGAAGTGACATATAAACTTATTACCATTTTGTTATACTTATTTTCCTCAGCAATAGCATTGTATACTACTATTATGTATAAATATATATACTTTAATTTGGGTTGCACATATTCATTGATAATTCAACTCATCTTGAAAAGAGATGGTGAAAGAATTGTTACTGACTAGAGAGGTACATAGGTATCAATAACCCCCCCCCACAAATTGGTCATATCACAAATGGCCTTGAAAGAAAATGATAGTAGATTACGAAAGCACTATAAAATACTGAAAATGAAACAAATATGATGGAGAAATATTTAAAACGATAAATAAATACATTGCCTTTAAATAAAGAAGATGTACATTGTATGATTCTTTACCAGAAAAGAAGACGGAGAAAAAAATGGGACACAACAACAAAGGCATAAACTTTGACAAAGAGAATATTGTGTAGAAGTCACAGGTAAGCAATCACAAGAGAATTCTTCCCAGAAAAAAGTAAACTTTGAATGAATATATTCACACATTTCGTTTAAAAGTTGAAAAGATGTTGACTTGATCAATTGAATGTCATTATAAGATGTAACAAAATTTAACACCTGCTATCCTTAAAATAAAAAAACATATATTACAATTTTTATTAAAAAGAGCACAATAACAACCCTGTAACAAATAGCAATAACAACCAACCACAAAAAAAAAATAAAAAAAATAAAATCCCCCCCCCTTTCCTAATCCCCCTAATTTCCATTTAACACGAAGGCTGCACATAAAAAAAGGTATGCACAGATTTTGACGTCAACTTTGATTTCAAATGATTTTCATAGAATGTCATCAGATGTAAAATAGTAATATCTGAAATATCAAGTTTGTCAGGAATAAATAGGAATGCAAACTTTCATTGGTTTTGATTTGTATAAAAAATCTTCTCAGTATCAAAACATGTGTAGCATATTTAATACCTTCAAATCACAAAATTACAATGTGGAATCCAAAGGTACAACTTTGATTTATAGAAACATACAAATACATAAAAAAAAACTTATTAATATGGTTAGACACGAAATTCCAATCTCATCCATGTGTGCTAATTCTATAAATAGAATTCTTTTCCTCCAATGTTCTGAGGAATTTCAGATTCGCTTGCGCTCCATTTTCAAGGGCTGGTACTTGTCTTCCGACACCGTTCCGAACATATCTTTTCTTTTTAGTCTTTTTTACAGCACCGCTTGACTCCATCTGGTAAAAGTGAAGAAGACCGTCTGTGTCGCCTTCATCCGTGCATAGATTTTCCTCTGCATCCTCCATGGTCTTCATGAGGTCTTTCACATCGTCCTTGAAGTTCAAAACTCTCTTCAGTCTTGATAGACTGTGCTGGTGGGAAATAATCTGTTGATTTTTTCGTTCCAGCTCCTCCTGGAGAATGGACACAGTTCGTTCGGACGCCATGAGCTTGTCAGACAAACTATCAATTTCCTGATCTTTGGCTGACGAAATCTCATCCATTCGTTGTTGAAGAAATTTGTCCTTTGACTGCAGAGCTTCGTGCTGATTGTGGACAGTCACCTCCAAGTCTTGAACACGTCGATGTAATTGCTGGAGATGACGATTGGCCTCATCGATGCTCGTCCGTGGAATCATTATCGAAACTTATGCTAATCAATCTGGGGATATAATAAGAAAAAGAAAGGCAGTCTATAATAATAATAATAGCTTCATTTGTATAGAGAGGCGCTTTACAATTATCAGTTCCACTATCACATGCGCAGTAGTCAGTATTTATAAAACATTTCACAAATATCAGAAAGTGTAAAAGATGAAACAACACTATTCATAAAAATGGGTAAATGACAAACATGTATCGCGGCAATGCCAATAATAGTCAATGTCATTGGCTATCTATGGCTATGATGTTACATTTTTCTTCCGTATTGCTGTTATGAGAGATATTTCGTGAGGAAACAGGTTTTTATTTGTAGACATTCGTTAGGAGACAGGTTTTTATTTGTAGACATTTATGCTATTTGCAGATCTGACAGACGATGGCAAAGCATTTCCAACTGTGAGGCCAATGTTCTGATTGATAGGCTTTTTTATCCTAAGACCTAAGATAAGATAAATCTCTAGATCAAGACCTGCCATGGAGCCATGAAGACCACCCATAGATCAAGAGATAGGTCTTAATCTAAATCTAGCTGTATAGCTAGGCCTAATAAAATAGAGCTAAATTCTATCTGGATCTAGATCTAATCTAGACTAGATCTAGTCTATTTAGATTTAGATCTACTTGGTAATGGTGTAAGTGTATATCATTGGTAAAAGTAAAACAAAATGAAACGAAACTGTCGTCCGGTCTCCACCATCATGTAACTCAGTTTTTAGTTTTATCTAGGCTACCATAAACATCAGAGAAATTGAAATCATGCAACAGCATCAATACGAGTCGGAGTTTACAACAATCGCGCATAATAAAGACTGTTTACTAAGTCACGAAGTTACTTTACTGGGTTTTTCTTTCTTGTTGTTGTCTATACACAAGACGACATCTTGGAACAGGAAACACTAACATTTGCTATGTAATGCACCCCATCACTTGTACCATCACATTTACATTTTACATTGTATCATAACACTTTTTGCTTATTTATAACCATGATCTCATCGATAATGCAACTTATGTTTTTATTGCTGTTTGTATTGCTTTTGTGGACACGTGTCATTTGTTTCTTATTAACTCACTTGATTCAAGTACATGTATGTCAAGCATGAACAGAATCAGTGTGTCCAAGACTGTCAAGATCTTACACTTGAATTGGCGGTAGATCGAGATTGCCAACACAAATTTCAACGAAATGTAATAGGCCTACAAAACGTTTTTCTTCCTTTTAAATGAAGGCTAATAACACAAAACAAACTGAGTTTTTCAAAGAAATACTGGAATGCTACATTGACCTTAATCTTGCTTTATTTCTTACTCGAATTCATAGAAAAAGAGCGAATAAAATCATTTATGTTCATAATATCATGTCGTTTTGCTTACAGTGGTGTGAATATAATATTGTATGATATTATAATCCATTTTCATCGCACACACACATATACACAAGAAACAAAAAAAATATGAGCGAGCATCATGGTTTTGTTAAGTTATTTAAATTTTGATCCAGGTAAACGTAGGCTTAGTTTATGAAGAGCCAACACAATTCTCCGTGAAAGACAGCTTTTCGCGCCATGTAACCAATCAACATTGTCGTTACTTTTCGCGAGAAGCTTGGCGCCATCGTAGTTATTTTTAGAATTTTATTCTAGTGAATCGAAAGTGTGGAGTCGGCTGTAGCAAGGATAAAACTGTTTTGCGATTCTTTGTCAATGTGTGTGTAGTATCCTCGCGGTAGATTATATTTTAGGTCTAGATTTAAACCGATGACTGTTCAGACATTTTCTGACTGGAATCGCTTTGATCACAGAGACACGGTCTAGATTTACATTCTAGAAAAAGATCTAAAATCTATTCTCGCTGTAGATCCAGTAACCGACAACAATGGCTCTTGTGAATATTTGTGATGTTACCGTCCTGAACAATCCTTCGTCCTTTCTCAAACCTTTCCAGTTTGAAATTACATTCGAGTGTCACGAAGACCTCCCTGAAGGTAAGCTGTTATAACGTGAATTAAGATGTATAGAGAGTCTAGATCTAGAGATCTAGATCTATCTGTCTGTACAAAAGAGTTCTGGAAGTCAAAGATTCAGATCTGGACTGAAGTCGCCAGCACTCGCACACTAACATGCTTTACTTCTCAATTTACTCAAATATGAGTGAGAGTTGGGCGCTGTGCGACTAGTGGCACTCCTATAGAAAACTGATCCCCCTTTCGCACAGTCCCATAAACAGCATAATGGCTACAAACACGCGGCATTCCAAGGCATAGTTAAATATAGAAGGGATTTTCCAGTCATTCTCAACAACAAAAACTAGAATTATTCCCATAATTCCATATCACTAAGTAAAGTTACAGGGCCCACTAGCAAAAAATGAAAATGTCGGATGTTCTTCTTACTTCTTGATTCCCGAAGGTTTTCTTGTAAAAAAATATAGCAGATAAGGACGTGTCGTATCAAAAATAGGTAGGAAACGAAGGGAAAGGATAACTGCGTATGTGTGATACGTGGTGGCGGGGAAAACAGCGTAATTTTGGTAACAATTGACGCGAAAGCATGAAGTATGCGAGAGGTGGGTGTGTGCGAGTACTGGTGACCTGACTCTAGATCAAGAAATCTATATGGCAGGTTTCACAAAATGGTCCATCCCCATTTCCCTCTTTTGTCAAAATGTACATGTTATATTTCTTACAAGTGTTATATACCATGTTAAAGCTTAGAACATGAGGATTCCAGATATATGACTTTAAGAGATAGCAAAGGACTGTGGGGCAAGTAAATTAGCTTTTAAAAGTCATGTTTTTCAGTCAATGGGCATAACTGACAATTCTAGGTCCAATGCCAGTGACGTAATGTTACGCGAACTGCACGCGTCCGTCGAACGAGATTTCCCTGGCGTTTATTTAGTGACGTAACACTTGGGCATCTGGTTTGGAGAGTTCCCTAACTATTCCCTAGATGTGAAGTCTGTGTTTGTGCTTCCCGACACCTCGGGCGTGGAGTCCACAGCCGGTGCCTTACCGTTGATCAGATGACTCGCGTTCCGGATCGTGTGGATGGATGAAAACCGATGCTTTCTTGTCCCATTTTTTTGTAAAATTATGTGATTGTACGCCTTTATACTATCCTTATTACGGGTTTATCGTGTGTACCATTCTGCTCAAACTGGTACGGTAAACTTCAACCTACCTTAAGGTGAAAAGGGACTTATTAAAAAGAGGGAAATGCCGTCTGTCTGGATCACCAAATTTTACAAAAAACGGGACAAAAAAGCATCGGTTTTCATCCATCCACACGATCCGGAACGCGTGAGTCATCTGATCAATGGTAAGGCACCGGCTGTGGACTCCACGCCGAGGTGTTTGGAAGCACAAACACAGACTTCACATCTTATTGAGAACTAGGGAATAGTCAGGGAACTCTCCAAACCAGATGCTCAAGCGTTACGTCACTAAATAAACCCCAGGGAAACCTCGGTCGACGGACGCGTGCAGTTTGCGTAACATTACATAACTGGCATTGGACTTAGAATTTTCAGTTATGCCCCTTGATTGAAAAACATGACTTTTAAAAGCTAATTTACTCGCCTCACAGTCCTTTGCTATCTCTTAAAGTCATATATCTGGAGTCCTCATGTTCTAGGCTTTATCATGGTATATAACACAAGACTAGTTGATCAAAACAAAGATGGCATTCAATCATCAGTTCAGCGATGTCCCTCAGTCAGTCGACTTCTCTTGACCGATCCTTCCTTCCTGGCAATAGCGCTGAGAGGTGTGTAGCAGGCAAACGGGGAAATCCGGGCGAAGCGCTGAACAGAGTGCTGTAACAAACCGGCATTTACTGGTTATAGCCTTACCAGGTAAAAGAAAAGGTTGTTAACCCTCTAAAGGACATGGCCCTATATAAAGGGCCCATTCCCAATATAGGAAGAGTACTGTACAGACCCTGACCTTTTTCTTCTATAATGGACATTTTCAATTGTCCTTTTACGGTAAAATGATGTGAATGCTCAAGCATAGTGTGAAGTAACAGTCGATGAAAATAATGTTTGATTTAAAGCTCATAGTGTCCCCCATGGTCTTGTTATCAATCGGCAAAGTGATGCACTTCACTGAGTTATGTTCACTGTGTAATCACACAATTTTTTTCAGGGTTTCATTGTTTGTCAACACAATGGAGATCATTGATCTGAGTGTTGTGAGACAGTTGGTGATGTAAAGTGACAACAGTGGCCCTAGTGTAATATCATTTATTACTGAATTGACAAATCATAATGACCCAGACATCGAGATACTGTTTTCAGAGGAAGAAACCCCGCTTTTTCTTTCTTGGTCTAAAGACAATTAAGACATGAATTAAATTTATGTCTAATCTAATATAAAATATTAATGCCTCATTTTATCAGCGTTCAGAAAATGTATGGTTTTTTATATGTCAAGTATCACTTGTGTAATTATGAGTTGATCGATCTTTATTCGTCAAAGGGGGTCACTAAGCGTAACCATGTTTTGTATGTAGGCTTTAAATCATCCCCGGATAGTTTTTGTTTAAGAAAATATTCTGCCAAAAGTGTTGAATTGATGTGACCTTGATTGTTTGCCCGTTTTTATGTGTATCATTTTCATTCAGCTAGCTCAGGCTTATCGTGGTGACATGATTGACCTTGCTTCCAGTATGGTAATGATATTAGTATGGTTATATTGATTTCATAATATAATGCAGACCAGGAAAGGTAAAATTTTTGCAATTTATTGAAATATAAAGTACAAATATTTTCAAATGTGAAGATGCTCATGACATGACGATTGTTTTAACTTTATAAGTGAAACTTTGAATCATCTTTATTTGGTGTCTTTTTTTATAATCATTTCCAGACTTGGAGTGGAAGATAATTTACGTTGGGTCAGCAGAAAGTATGGTCCATGATCAAGTTCTTGACACCATTCTTGTTGGTCCCGTTCCTGGTGGAAAGCATATGTTTATGTTTGAGGTAGGCTGTGCGACGCTTTTGTTTTTATAATGAAATACCATTGAAAGTGTTAGTCTGCTCCTGAGGTACAGTACAGTTCCTCTAATGATTGCATCAATGTATCAGGTAGTCTGCTCCTGAGGTACAGTACAGTTCCTCTAGTGATTGCATCAATGTATCAGGTAGTCTGCTCCTGAGGTACAGTACAGTTCCTCTAGTGATTGCATCAATGTATCAGGGATGGGGATCTTTCGGGTTTTCCTGGATTTCCAGGATTTTTGGCACATCGGAGCACCTCCATGTTTTTGTGTCTTATTTTATAGACACACAAGCACCAGCCGTCCGGGAAAACATAGGGTCTAAGTCTAATTAGGACGGATGTCCCAAATAGTTAGAGAGAGAGTTAGTGAGTCACTGCAGTATCATTTATCGCCGTTCAGTGAGAGAGAGACAGAGGAAAAAGAGAGTGAAAATAGTAGTACTAGTGTGCCTAGTATCAGTAGTAGTGGTACCGGTACTAGTGTGCCTAGTATCAGTAGTAGTGGTACTGGTAGTAGTGTGCCTAGTATCAGTAGTAGTGGTACTGGTAGTAGTGTGCCTAGTATCAGTAGTAGTGGTACTGGTACTAGTGTGCCTAGTATCAGTAGTAGTGGTACTGGTACTAGTGTGCCTAGTATCAGTAGTAGTGGTACTGGTAGTAGTGTGCCTAGTATCAGTAGTAGTGGTACTGGTACTAGTGTGCCTAGTATCAGTAGTAGTGGTACTGGTACTAGTGTGCCTAGTATCAGTAGTAGTGGTACCGGTACTAGTGTGCCTAGTATCAGTAGTAGTGGTACCGGTACTAGTGTGCCTAGTATCAGTAGTAGTGGTACCGGTACTAGTGTGCCTAGTATCAGTAGTAGTGGTACCGGTACTAGTGTGCCTAGTATCAGTAGTAGTGGTACTGGTAGTAGGATTATGATAATACAGATCTCTCTTGAATTTTGATCGTAAACAGTTGTCATGTCTATAACATCGTTGTTTTTTATTGCGGCCCTTCTTGTACATGTAATACTCTTACGTAATATTATTTTGAAATTTTGAAGGGGGCAATAAAGTTTGGGTTCTTTTCCACAGAGCTTGTCCCCATCCCTGATGTATGTACTATGATTTGTATAGGAGTGTATTCTCTTTTATATTTAACACTTGTAAGGCTGACCATAATCTCGTTCCGCTGTGTATGAGACATCCGCATGCGGCACTGAGAATTTTCTCGCCCCGCTGGCGAAGCTGCCACGCTTGACCACGAAGTACCTGTGATTATTGTAATGGGTTTTGATCTTCGTTGAGTTAAGTAAAATAGCGAGCAATTCATTTTGTTATTGTTAATTGTCATCGTGTTTAGATTGCATTATTTACTAACAATAACATCTATTATAGTCTACTTTTATTGAACATGAAAAGGAAAAATACTGCAGTTGGCTGATAACTAATGAAGAGGCATATTATATGAAAGGTCCAATACTAATACTAAGAAACGGGTCAGGACTGAGAAATCTTCGGTGTGCCCAACCTTCATAAGCAACAAGGAGACATAGAAACATAAACACTAAACAATGCTGAACAAAACTAATAGAGCCATTGGTGCTACAACCCATCGCGTAATTTCCATCAACAGAGCAAGCATCATAACAACAATATACAAAAGGAAAAGAAAACGAAATACAACTGCCATAAGAGATGGTGACAGAGGAGGGAGGGATAGAAAGGGAAAGAGGAGAGGAGACATAAAGAGAATGAGGAAGATAAAGAAAGACGGATAGCAAGGAGCCGGGGGAAATGAGGTAACATAGAGAGATGGGGGGGGGGGGGACACGTGGCTGCATGGGCAGGATTTACTCCAGTTTTTCAATATAGCGTAGCTGGCTGTGTCAGATATTATTTAGTAGAGTTTCAATGAACAACATGTATTTTTATTTGTAAAGGAATCGTTTTCATCCTCTCATCTAAATAAAATGATGGAACAATAATACAAATACTAGAGGAAATGTCCAATCGCCTTTCGCTAATCCTGTGACCGAGTCCAGTGTACATAGGTAACACATTCCCATGATGAAAGAAACACCCTTTGTTTATTGTTTTCACAAATGTGTACCGCCCCAGCTGCGGCAACATGCTTCCCATGCTTTTGAAAACTCTCCCTACCCTATGTCTATCACTAGTATCACCCTCTCTTCTCCTTTACAATGACATGAAGGGCCATCGTTTTGTATTCTTGGCTGTTCCCTTCCTAGAGTTCTATAGTAATCCACCTCCTCCTCTCAAACAGCCCCCACTTATGCAATCCGGTGGTTTTTCGCATCTTCCCTCATTTCTGAATGTAAGCCTCCCTCCTCAGTCCTTTCTGTACAGTAGGAAGATAGACTTAGTAGTTTCTATTTCCAATGTCTATACATTTCAAATAGCCGTCCTTCTTGTCCAGATACATGTCATCATGACCATGTGAAATAATCTGTTTGAGAGATCAAAGTGTCTTTGTTGCTTGTCGCTAAATTCAGATGAAAGCTTCAAATTGCAGTTGTACATTTAACACTCTAATTTCTGCATTCTTATGTGAAAAGGGGTGGAGATGTATTTTGATGTATGTGACGTTTGACATAAATATCAACACAGTGCTCCCTCTCATTGGTCAACCCTGAACATGGTTTCTGTCTATTGACTGAAGGTCACGCTGTCCATTCAGGCTGACCTTAAGTGTGCAATGTGATTGGCCACTGATATCTTTTATTTGTATGAATCACCATTTCTTATTTGTGGGTGGAGCTTGTTTCTAAATTAATTGACATCTGTCCAGAAGTTGCGTCGGTCATACGAAGATAAGACTAAAAGTCTTTGGTTTCATCCACGTTGCAGAGAGTCCACAGTCTGCATTTGAGATAGAACTCCTGTGTGTTTTTGTATCTCTTTATAAGAAATATATCGAGTGTGTTAGACTCGGAAACGAACAATCACTTTCACCCCTTTAGAAAATAGACTTTCTCTGTTTGGCGTGGCGTTGGTTAATCAGCGTAATTGGTCAGAATAGAGGCATTCCCAAAACTCGTCCTTGAGTGCATTGCAGTGCAGTTATACAGGACCCGCCACTAATGCTTTGTCTCTCTGGAAGGCCGGGAGTGAAACAAATGTACGGGACCCGTCATTAGCATATGTGTGCAGGGTGTGATCAACGGCAGGTAAATATACGGGACCCACTGGATACGGGTTAATGTGGTATACATAGGCACGTCTGGATAGTCTGGTCTTTGATTTATGATCCAGATGTCCTGAAAAATTGGAACAGATGAGCTGGGGGTGGCTTTTTTCTTATTTATTTGTAACCGATAGCCCCGGAAATTTGGGATCCCGGATCGTAACACCCAATTTCGGAACAAGTTGCCACAATATAGAGAGTCTATGCTTCGATAAACTGAACACGTAGCTGTTTGAGATAGCCTTAATAGTCCAGTCTAACCAGTCCGCTGTCGGCACATAAAAACAACCCGAGTGTTACTTTCCTAAGATCACTTCAGGTATACAATTTAGCAACATGATGTCACAATCAATTGAATGGCGTGCCACATTGTACAGGTAGACGGATAGGCCCGAGTTGGTGTCTGGCGGACCCAGCCACTTCCGCTAGCGTTTCGTTGATTGACAATGCCGATGTGTCACATTGATCTGTGATTTGATAATCCAAGTGTCTTGATAATCAAGCCAAGTTGCTTGGAATGCAGGTGTTCGGACTATGGAGATGTAACTATATATGTGTATGTATGACAATATGTATTATTTTGTATACTTTTTTTAGTAAGAATAAAGAATTTTGTATAGAAGAGATTTTTAAAAGAAGCTTTGTGTTGATATCTGAATGTATTTGGTGAACATTGATTAAATATTAATGAGATGACAGAATTTAAGATTTGCTTTTGTCAATATTGTATCGGAGATAATTTATGACAAGTTGTGTAGCCCATTATGTTTAATGGTTGAAATTAATTAAGTGATAATTAATACAAATTATACATTTCCAGGCTGATCCTCCAGATGTGAAGAAAATTCCAGATCAAGATGTGTTGGGTGTGACTGTCGTCTTGCTAACGTGTTCGTACAAAAGCAAAGAGTTTATCAGAGTTGGTTATTATGTTAACAATGAATACGATGACCCAGAATTGAAAGAAAATCCTCCATCAGAAATTCAATATCACAAGGTATACCGATCATTTTTAATTCCTTTCTATTTGCTGCGTTAAAGATTCTTATTTCATATAAAACAATAATTATCCTGGCTCGATAACTTTTCTTTTATATATTAATAATGATTATGGAGTTTTGTACGGTACACAGAAAGTTTCATAGCATGTTCCGGGGAGGGGACGATTTTACTCCGAAAAACAATGCTTGAGAACATTTTTCAGCTGACAGGGCTTGAACTTACGATCTTTGAACTGAGAGGCAGACACCTTGCCTTTGGACTAGAAAAATAGCTTCTAGAAAAATGAGTACATCTGAACTGTTTTCATTTTCTCGTCATCATTTTTGCCTTGAATATTAGATACCTATTTGAGTTGAATACAACTGTATGAAAATGGTTGTAACTTGAGGGCGAATCACATGCACTTTTTGGGGCTTGACATGGAACTAATGAAGTGAAGCTACTTTGATTTAAGGGTATTCATTTTTATATCCGAGATTTAAGTCCAACGTGGGTGGATAGCGGGTCAACTGGTAGGTTCTTATTTCCTTTTCCTCTTTTGTTTATCTTTAATCTTGCTGTTTTCTATCACCTGAGATCAATGTATGTGTTAGAGGGGGTAAAATTCAATAAAAACAAAGTCCAACTGACATCCACGCCCTTTACCAATCACGCCCATAAATGGAGATAACTCAGACATTGACAATGTTTAAAAAAATACTATTTTTTAGCTTGGATTAGGATTTTTCATTCCAAGAGGGGCAGGCCTGCATCTATTGGTATTGCATTATAGGTAGCCATCGTTGAGAAAGAGAGAGGGAGGGGGGGGGGGGCAAGGGCTTGAAGAGAATATTAGGGAATATTGTAGTTGTAGTGAAATGTTCTGGAGGGAAGTAAAATGACTACAGAGTAAAGAGTCATGGAAGAAAGTGAGTAAGAAAACATGAACAAACATTATGGAAAATTAGTGGCTGCGATAAAAGAGGATGGAGAATGAATGACTGAACTGGCTTTGAATATAAAGAAATGAAGATAAACGAAAGAAGAGAGGATTCACTCGTTTTTGTCTGTTTTTGGGTTGTTTATTTTGTTTTGTGTATGGGTGTAATTATTTGGCTAGAGCCTATCAGGGGGAGGGAGGGGGCACACCTTTTTAATAACTGCTATGGGATCTGTAACTTGCACAACTGAAATCATCACTCATGTTTTATAGAATCAGAGGATGAATAATCTGCAAAACTATGCTGGCTTAATATACCTTTGAAAAATAAACCCATAGATATATATGGGTAGTTACCATGCAGGACTCCACTCCAAAACCCTGTCTTGCCAGTCCAGCAATGTACCACTACAGGACTCTTGTGAAATGATACAGATCTCTCTTGGTTTGAATTGATTTACCCACATTACAACCAGGGTGATCTCCGGGGTTTTTGGTAGGAGTTTTTAAAATTTGCCCTGATAGCCCTGTAAACAGCCACGGGATCTTTAATGTGCACAGAATGGGGGGAAATCCCTCTAGAATTTTGGTTCTCAACAGTTGGCATATCTGATAGCATTGAGTTTTTATTTATATTGCGGCCCTTTTCTTTATATTTCTTGTATATGTTATTAAATGTAATGCTCTTATGTAATATTAGTTTTAATTTTTAAGGGGGTGATAAAGTTCAGGTTCTTTTTTCAGGCTTGTCCCCATCCCTGACTTTGACATCGGCTGGAGTAATGGGTATCATTGTAAAGCCTATTTTTAGCACAATTTGATTCAGCCAATTAGACCTAACTATCATTCATTGAGTTATCGCGTAACATGAAGAAAAAGAGAGGGGTGTCTTGCGAGCTTTCGCGTCCGAATACCATCATTTACTGTATTACTAGAGTGTGAAAGCACATTGTGTTATACAGTCCCTAACACAACACACATGGTTGGAAAGGGCTTGAATCTGAACCTCCATATGACCATATGGTACGGTGGCTTAGGCTTGAATAGATCTGTCCAATGGTGTAAGCCATATTACGCTACTACGTTGTATAGAGGAGAGGGGGCAAGGTGAATAGGACCGAAAATTAGCGAAATCTGCGACACGCTGCAGTGTGAACGGAAAAACAGGGCGATTTGGACAAGCTACTTAAATAGAATAAAAGGTTTGTTTTAGTTGGGATTTTTTTTTCAGTTTGGAAATAAACAGGGGAAACACAAAGCCCAAGACAGCCCAAGTAACTAAATTGATTCAATTCATTGTATGGTTCAGTTGTGAGTAAAAATAACTAAATTGGTTCAATTCATTGTATGGTTCAGTTGTGAGTAAAAATAACTAAATTGGTTCAATTCATTGTATGGTTCAGTTGTGAGTAAAAATAACTAAATTGGTTCAATTCATTGTATGGTTCAGCTTGAGTAAAAATTGGTAATACCTTTCAAGGGACTCACACCATGTTTTCTCATCTACAGTTAACACGCAACATCCTGGCATCAGAAGTCCGCGTGACACGATTCACGATCCCATGGCATGAATCCGATTCAAAGGAGAACGGGGGTCAGGAAGAAAAAATGGAGGAGGACGCACCGTGCGGGTCAGAAATGCCGTCCACGAGCAAACTCCCAGACGAAATTGAACAGAGAATAGCTCAGGATTTGGCGTTCGAGAGAGCGGACAGAGACAGAATTGCTAAAGTTCCTTTCAGTGACCCTGGCAACCTTTATCCCCACAATGACATCCGATACGGGTCTGAGGATTCTTCAAGTTTATGCATGCCTTAGAGAAGGGTATGGGGATTGGAATGAAATCATAGATTTGCATGAGTGTGTAAGTGTAAGCTTTCCGGGGATAAAATGTGATGACTGACCTTGTTTGTTGACAATTGATCTTTTATTTATAAATATATTGTGTGCTTTCCCACACCGTAAATGCTGTGAGAGGTCATTAGGAAAATTATGTTTTTTGTAGCATTTGCCCGCGGTATTATTTCTCACAAAGGGAATCAGGAAGAGGATGGGATGTGATGGAGCGGACAGGGTTTCAGGCTGCAAGTTTGAATTGGCAAGCTAATATATCATTCACAAGTAACTAGCACTTCAATATCTTAGCCTGCTTTTGAATCTGTCAGCACAGTGGGTGTAAAGCTAATATCTTTAGCGTGATCGGGTCATATTGTCTGTCTGCCTCCTCTCTCTCTCTCTCTCTCTCTCTCTCTCTCTCTCTCTCTCTCTCTCTCTCTCTCTCTCTCTCTCTCTCTCTCTCTCTCTCTCTCTCTCTCTCTCCTCTCTCCTCTCTCTCTCTCCACTCCCCCTCCCCCTCTTTCTGTCTTTCTTCCCCATTTCTCTCTCTCTCTCTCTCTGTCTTTCTTCCACATCTCTCTCGTACTACCCTCTCTCTTTCTGTCTTTCTTCCCCATCACTCTCTCACACTTCCCTTATCTCTTTCTCACACTCCCCTTATCTCTGTCTTACTTCCCCATCTCCCCACTGCTTAAATCTTCTTTCTTTCATTGGAAAGAGTTCCGTAGTGTGGCACATGGAAGGGACTTTAAAAGTTTGGGTGGGTGGTCCCATCAGAGACGGACGATTAAAAGCAAGTCCCGTGTGCAGATTGCAATACTCTGTGCACGTTAAAGATCCCTTCATTGTTTACAGGGCAGTCTGGGCAAAATTAAAAATCTTACCAAAACCCCGACATGACCTTGATTGTGGATGTGGGTAAATCAAATCCTATTTCTATGAGGCTTCACGTGACTTATTTGAAAATTAATAATTTCATCTTTTAAAAAATTATATTGTTTACATTTCTTTTTCTCCTCCCACTGCCTTCATAATTGTAAAAAATAATTTATATCCTTGGATGCATGTCCGACATGATATGGTTCCTTAAACTCAATTGTATTTTAAATATATTTATTATTTGATAGTAAGCGTTTAGTGACAAATGAACATGAAAACGTACGTCATTTCATTCATGTCCGTATGCTGTGGTGTTATGTGATGAAGGCAGCATTGTTCATTTATATTTGAAGTGGCACTGGTCAGTTATTACATTATTATAACAATAATTGTACTTTCTGTCCCGTTATGATGGATAACACATTTTTTAAGGATTATTTTAAGATAATTTATAGATTCTACTTTATTTATCCAAAAGGGTATTTATTTGTATGCGTTTTGATTCTTAAACTGAAAAAATAATCTACATTTGCAAGTAGACATATAGAACTAGCAATAAAAACGTAAAGAAGTCCTTAGTTTAATGGCTTCATTCCAAAACGGTAACCGTTAGTTGTAGTAATTAAAGGCTCTGCTTAGGGAAAAGAAAAGGGAAGGCACAATATTGACTGTGTTTATTTCACACTATGAACCAAAAATGGTCATGTAGAAATCTTGAAGTGGCTGTATGTTTGCATTTGCATGATTTCTAAACACAGTTACGGAAGCCTTTGCCTAATCCAAGTCTAATTTATATATTCATTGCTACCAACCAGTACGTGAAAAACATATTTAAAACTTTTTTTGGCATCGAGTCCGTAAGTCTGTATTTGCCTTGAAAAGTATGTGTTAACTATTGTTTTAAAACGAAAGTCCAACTTAACACCAGAGACAGTGGGGTGAAAGTCAGGAGACGCCATTCTGAGTTCACAAAACAACTGCCACACTTCGCCAGAAAGGCTAGCGATCGGCAGATTTTTTGTTAGTCACCTTCTTAGGGGTTAATTTAAATTACATTATCAGTGTTTTCTGGAATATAATGAGCTGTTGTGAATAAGTTTGCGGTCTCGTTTAAAAAATAAAATGAGCGGAAATGTCTTGCCGTGCCATAGGTGACATTAGTCTCATCAGTCGGACCCATTGGGACCAGAAAAACTCTGAATGATTGTTGTTGTTTTTGATGTTGTAATTTAAATCAACATCATTTTGTTATTATTATTATTGTTATCAGTGTTGTTGCTTTCATGGTCTTTGTTTTGTAGCGGTAGTAGTACTATTAAGTTTGTGTTTACACTGGCGGAGTCACACATCCACTGGTTTTCATGACATGAACGCATTCGCCTCCCACTCTGATGTCCCTTCTGCCTGTAACAATATCGACGGTGAAAGTCGCAAACCATGTTTGTCTAAAATTAGTAACACCTTTTTTAACATTAGGGAGCCCCTATGCTTCGTCTAGTTAGGATTCCGTTGGACATGAACCAATAGAAACCTGTATACTAACCATATGAGCAATCCGTGTACCCTTATTGGGTCTATTTTTTTTTTTTTACACTTTCACACTATGTTTGTGAAAATAAATTAAAAAGCAGCAATTTCTTTGATTTTCCGAACACGTTCAAAATTGGACTTCAGATGGTTTGCGACTTTCACCGTCAATATGTTTGTGGTTGGCAGGTGTATCTGGTAGGCTCCGCTTCTTTCCTTTCACATCTCATTCATCCTCTGAGATCACCATGTATGGTGGATGCGGTAAATTTTAATCAAACCATTCAACGAAGCTGTGACTAAGCGCTAATGTAATAATGGGAATAGGTTGTGTGTATATTTTTGTATTACATGTAGTACAACATTTGATATTGATTTGACCGAATATGTGTGGATGCACACCAGGTGGACATGACAATCAACTCTTTCAACTGCCTGTATTTGAATTGTGAAAATCTGTATAGATCTACGTGCTTCACAGACAGAACACACGTCTTAGGGCCGTTTAAGTAAAGATTTCGTTTTGTTTTCAAAGAAGTAGCAGAAGCACTAATATAAGCAGACCTTTATCAAACGTTTTACAGTGGAACATCTCTAATCGGGAAATCTCGGCGGATCATAGAAGTGTCCCACTTAGCCACGTTTCCCAATTGTCCAGGGACCAAGGTTTGGCGGGCGCTGCTACTGCTATTTTTTCCTTTCCTTTCACTTATTGCTGTATCCTCTTAATTGACCGTGAGAGCGAGGTCACCGCAATGGTGGAGAAGATAGATTTCAGTCAATGACTCGAACTCAAAGACCTAGGCGTGAATTTCAATGACACTATTGACACAGGCTTCCACTCTTTTTACACTCACGTCCATAATAATACTTTCTTTCTTTATCAGTTCCCATTCTACATTTTGGTGTATGGGTATAATAATACTATTAAATTAAAGATCCCCCGAATCCCTCTGGCCTTTTTGTATGTCTACTTTTGACTTTAATTATCACCAAGGCGATCATTTTAAAAAATCATATTTTGACTTTGATTATCACCAAGACGATCATTTAAAAAAATCATATTTTGACTTCGACTGTCACCAAGACGATTATTTAAAAATTGTATTTTGACTTTGATTGTCACCAAGATGATCATTAAAAAAATTGTATTTTGACTTCGATTATCACCAAGACAACCATTTAAAAAAATCATATTTTGACTTTGATTATCACCAAGACGACCATTTAAAAATTGGCTGGTTAGGTCCTACTTCTTTTCTTTCACTTTCATTCCGTCACATTTTTCATCTTGCTGTTTCTTCTTAATTCACCTGAAGATCACCACATGTGGTGGATGCGGTAGATTGCAAATGAAACTTGAAATTTATCTAATTAATTGACAATAGTGACCATATGTTCCTCTAATGCTTGAAAGAGAAAGTATACGTTGAATACCAGTACATGTGTATTTGTGTTAGGTATCATGTAGGTTGTTCATGTACATATAATGATAACGATCATTAATATAATAATATGAATATTAATATGTTGTAAACTTTTTCACCCGTATGTTAATATTACTTATTACGTTGACAGATTTTGAGATTCATATTAGCAATTTATTTGTATGCTTCCAAGTTTTGACAGTTCCTTGTTTAGAATTAATTCTATTTGGATCTTTACAATGTGTTATTTATATTATGATGTGTGCTTTTTTTTTTTACATATGAAAAGGAAGTAAAAAAATAAAAAAATGATGATAAAGTAAAAGAAGAAAAATGTCTTGCTTCTTTTCTTCTTTTTAATACTAATACATGTAGAAACACTACTATTACTAATACAAAATGTATTTTGTTTGTGCTAGGTTTTGTCTTGTCAAAGTGTTGTGTTGTACGTGGGCCTACTTATTATACTTATCTGTAATTGAAGTGTTTATTATATGAATTGTCATGGGTGGTTGACGGGTGCTGCTGGTAGGTCCTACTTCTTTCCTTTCATTTTTAAAATTTTTATATTTTCACTGGTCTTTCATCTTGTTGTTCCCTCTTAATTCACCTTCAGATACCCACATAATTATGGTGGACACGGTTGATTGCAGGGAAGCAACAAGTTTTTTTTGTTAAAGTGAATTTATTTATGCTGCATAACTGCCACACCAGTGCGTAAAAATCGTTATTAGCACAAAAAAAATGTCTTTGCGGCCGTAAGTCTGTATTCGCATTGAAGAGTACGTATATTGAAAGTTCATTGTAATTTGTTTTTAAAGAAACCAGCTAATTCACCTTGAAGTAGTTGAAGAGTACGTATATTGAAAGTTCATTGTAATTTGTTTTTAAAGAAACCAGCTAATTCACCTTGAAGAGTACGTATATTGAAAGTTCATTGTAATTTGTTTTTAAAGAAACCAGCTAATGGAGAAATTGTGAAAATCTAGAGACGCCATTCTGAGCTTGAAAACGTCACCAAAATGGCCAGCTATCAGCAGACTTTTTTTTTTTTGTTTTTTTACCTCAAAGGGGTTAGTTTGAGTTAATTTATCAATGTTTTCTGGAATATTTTGGGCCGTCTGGCAAGTTAGTATCAGTTCACGCAACCAGTCTGTTTGTGTTTTTAGATTTGAAAAGGTTCGCAGCTAAAATGTCAATAATTGTCATTAATGTCAGGACATGGGTTCAAGAACGGGTTGGGTTTTTACATGCCTCGTTATTTAAAATTTCAGATTTTTTAATGGGCGATTGGCATTAGAAAGTTTTTATTTATTTGATTTTAATTTTACCAACATCTACAACTGAGATGATTTGAATTTTTCAGTTGGTGAGGCATGAACCCACAACCTTTTGGTTGAGAAATCGCACCTTGCCTCTGGACCACTGAATCCCCTTCTCTACTGGCGGTGATTGATTGTGTGATAGTAGTTAGTAGGTCCTTTATTCATTTCACTCTACTCTTTCCAGAGATACGTGTTCCATTGTTCTGGTTATTTCCGGAATTCAGAAATTGAAAATCTCTGGAAAACTGGTAACCAAGAAACTTAGCACGGCCTGTCTGGATGGGAGGGAATGTCAGTAGTCCAGAGGTAAGTTGTCGGCCTCTTAACCCAAATGTCGTGGATTCAAGCTCTGCTAACGGGTGAACAATTTTTCCTGATGTTTTTCGAGTAAAAAAATATACTCCCTTGGTCCGTGTAGGTGGGTCGACAACTAGTCCCATCGGAGACGGATGATAAAAAGGAGGTCCTGTGTGCAGTGTGCAGATCACAATACTGTTGACATTAGATTCTTTGGCAGTCTGAGCAAAAGTTAAAAATTCCTACCAAAAATCCAGAGATCACCTTAGTTGTGTATGTGGGTAAATGAAATCAAATATTAAAACAATGTGGAGGAGAAAGAACTAGATCTACATTGACATGTACAGGATATGCACATGTATAATCTATTTATACCAATACCCGGTACCATAAATAGAGCAACACTAGAGGTACAAGAAGACAGCAGTGAACTCGCGAAATGTACATCAAGTTATATATTTTTTTTATTTGATGATACAGTCTAGGTTTCCTTTGTTGATGTCATCAGGTGACATCAGACAGATTCATTGCCGATGTTTCCACGTCATAAGCGGTGTAGTGCTATTACATTAGTAGTACAGTACTTACTACTACTACTACTACTACTACTACTACTATTACTACTACTACTACAACGACTACTATTACAACTACTACTACTACTACTACTATTACCACTACTACTACTACTACTACTACTACCACCACCACCACCACGACTACTACCACCACCACCACTACCACCACGACTACTAGTACTACTACTACTACTACTACTACTACTACTACTACTACCACCACCACCACCACGACTACTACCACCACTACCACTACCACCACGACTACTACTACTACTACTACTACCACTACCAGTCGTATTTGTTTGTACCTGTATATTTGTATAGTACAATGTATTAGTATCAAGTATCAGCGTGACTGGTGAGTTTGACCTCAGCGACCTGTCTCCATGGTCAGCTTAGCAGCCTCCGTGTGTCTGTTGGTGTTGACCACCGGCCATTGCTTCATCCACGGACCAGTCAGGAGTGTGTTCAATGATTCGGTCTTGTCAAAGCCCTGGTGTGGGGTGAAACAATGCAACTTGCAAGTGGTGAAAGGAAGGGGTTTAGAATTTAAGACTAAGTGAAATACAGTATGTAAATTGTAAGTTTATTGTAGTAAGTAATGTAAGTCCCATACTCAGAGTTGAGCGTAGAAGTCGTGCTGATTTTTCTATTTCTAGGCATACGTCATAATGACGTGGTATATGTACATGTAATTTTGACATTGCTTTCCAAATTCTACGCCGCCTTTACTTTCACCAATTTTGAACAGACACACAGCCATCCATTTTGTTACATGTACTGGGTTAACACTAACACTACTAACAGTGAGTTGAAGACTTAAATGGAGTCACTCTAGCACAACCTCCACGCACATCACTGTACATGTACATTAATTTGTATGCTTCAACGATTTACACTCCAAGTCCAAGAGCCAGTTTCTATTCTAAGAAAAGCTTTCCGTTTTCCCAAGTGTTCAGAACCTCTACCATTTTAAAATATGTAGACATGTTCTTTCACTGTCATCTTCGAAGCTAACGAAAAGAATAGCAATGAAAGCACATGGAATTGTAATTAGATGTAATTGTAATTACATGTAATTGTAATCAGAACTTACAACAAGCAAGCAAGAACACCCCCCCCCCTCCCTTTACAAAAGGAAGCAACAACAAAATGAATGACATTGACAACAAAAACAAAAACAATTCCCAAACACAGAGACAGCAAATCACAAACATACTGCCAATGCCAACCCGTTTCCAGTGCGCCCCGTTTGCGCCCACTTCATGGCTTTAGTAAGCCATGGCCCACTTCATGGCTTTAGTAAGCCATGGCCCACTTCATGGCTTTAGTAAGCCATGGCCCACTTCATGGCTTTAGTAAGCCATGGCCCACTTCATGGCTTTAGTAAGCCATGGCCCACTTCATGGCTTTAGTAAGCCAAGCCCTTCATGGCTTTAGTAAGCCATGGCCATGGCTTTAGTAAGCCATGGCCCACTTCATGGCTTTAGTAAGCCATGGCCCACTTCATGGCTTTAGTAAGCCATGGCCCATGGCTTTAGTCATGGCACTTCATGGCTTTAGTAAGCCATGGCCCACTTCATGGCTTTAGTAAGCCATGGCCCACTTTTAAGCCATGGGCTTTAGTAAGCCATGGCCCACTTCATGGCTTTAGTAAGCCATGGCCCACTTCATGGCTTTAGTAAGCCATGGCCCACTCATGGCTTTAGTAAGCCATGGCAATGCCCACTTCATGGCTTTAGTAAGCCAGCAAGTGCCATGGCCCACTTCATGGCTTTAGTAAGCCATGGCCCACTTCATGGCTTTAGTAGCCATGGCCCTTCATGGCTGTGACAGCCATGGCCACTTCATGGCTTTAGTAAGCCATGGCCCACTTCATGGCTTTAGTAAGCCATGGCCCACTTCATGGCTTTAGTCATGGCCCACTTCATGGCTTTAGTAAGCCATGGCCCCTTCATGGCTTTAGTAAGCCATGGTTTCTTCATAGTAAGCCATGGCCCACTTCATGGCTTTAGTAAGCCATGGCCCACTTCATGGCTTTAGTAAAGATGATATCGTAAGCCATGGCCCACTTCATGGCTTTAGTAAGCCATGCAATGTGCAAGCAAGTGCCTTTGAGTGTAGAAATCAAAACACTTCATGATAAGGATGATATCCTCTACTTGTACTCAAGGTGACCGCGTTTCAGCCCCATTGATATCTCGTTTAGATGTCGAACTGATCAACGGAGGAATCGTTTCCATCTGCGTTTCTTTACCATTTGGACTATCATGTCGTGAATAACCAATATGGCTGTATTAACATGTTTCCTATTGGTGATTAAAATTAGACACTGATATTCAACGCATTTTGATTGTTGAAAGATGTATTTACAGTGTGTGTGTGTGTGTGTGTTGGGGGGGGGGGGGGCATTGATATATCAATTGGCAAATCAATTCATATATATATGCATATATACATATATATATATATATATATATATATATATATATATATATATATATATATATATATATATATATATATATATATATATATATATATATATATATATATATACATGTACATGTATATCGATTAATAAAAATACAAATGTAACATCTTTTGCTTAAGTTATACATACGGACTGAAAAGCAGTATCGGCGAGTTGAGCTGTAGCGCGGTAAGTTTTCCGTCAAGTGGGCTCACATGAGGTGCTCTCCCTTTCCGCACCTTCCCCCAGCCTAGTAAAAACCCAACAAACAAAAAACAACAACAAATCAAAAACAGAAAAAAAAACAATTCTCAGTCTCACTAGTCTCACTCACATCTTTATCCGTCATCTCTCGCTGTTCAATGTGTCTGTTGACTTCAAAGGGAGACCAATCTTGTATGAAGGCTGGGTTACTTGCGTCCCTTAGAAGCACAGGGGACATGGCCCCGTAGAGACCTTCTGGTTCTCCGGGCCTTTGGAAGCGGAAGTCCAGACTCCAGCGACACATCACGTCCTTATTTGGAAGACTAATAGCAGTAGTGATAGAAGGGAAGTTAAAAAGTGGAAATAATAGTTACTACACAAAAAGAAAGGAAACAAAAAAGAAAAAGAAGGCGTTTGGCCACTTACATTTTTTACAGCTTAAATAGCCTGAAAATAATTCAACAGTAAGTCGCTTATAATACGTGCGTGACAGAGACAATAATTTTGTTGTTGTTGTTGTTACATATATGCCCTATATATATATGAGTATGAGCATGTAGGCCCTATATATGAGTATGAGCATGTAGGCCCTATATATGCGTATGAGCATGTAGGCCCTATATAATATGAGTATGAGCATGTAGGCCCTATATATGAGTATGAGCATGTAGGCCCTATATATATGAGTATGAGCATGTAGGCCCTATATATGAGTATGAGCATGTAGGCCCTATATATGAGTATGTGCATGTAGGCCCTATATAGTATGAGTATGAGGCACTATCATTCACAATTTTATAGTGTTTTAAAACTATGGCGTTTACAATATTTAATTACATTGTCAAGAAATAATTACAAATGAAATTGATTAGTATTTCATGTGTATATTATAAATAAATACACGTGTTACTGTTAGGGTGATGCTTTAAAGATAATTATTTGGGAAAGCGTCTCCGAATGATATTCTTTTTCTCCTTCTTCTTCGATCTCTCTGCCAGCGGGTCAGATCAGGAGGCGGAGCGTCTCAATGAATGGCATAGTCTTTTGCACTCTCCATCCACAGGGCTGTAGAGCTTTTCTTCCAGAGGTGCCTCTCCCGGCCATAGCGCTGTTCTCTCTGATGTGTGGAGCGGACTTTGCTGGAGAATATGTTCAGTGTTCTGGTGGGGCGCTCCACACTCAGAGCCGTCTGATTCCCCAACTTTCAGATAGCGATATATATGTTGATGGAGACAGTTGTGCCCAGTCCTGAGTCTGAATAGTGTGACCTGAGACTTTTTGTCAAGTTGGTGTATGAGATCTTTGGGGTTCTTATAGCTGCTATGATTTTCTCCCCATTAATTGCAGACAACTTCCTTGATGATTGTCTTCTCTTCCTCGAAGGTCAATGGCAGAGACTCCTGTGGCATACTCGAACCCTTTTTTGCGAGTTCCTCTGCACGCTCATTCCCATCAATCTGGCAATGTCCAGGTATCCATTGTAATATGGTGCATTGTGTTGACTGACATAACTGTTGAAGAAGTAGTGAAAGATGATTTAACTGGCTTTCATTTGTTGTATTTAGTGCCTGTAGTACAATTTGGCATCCGTGAAAAAGACTCCCCTTTGTGAGATGTCAACTTTCTCTAACAACAGTAGTTTTGTGGCTTTCTCAATAGCAACTATTTCTGCTTTATAGTTTGTGCAGATCTTGAGTGATGCAATAGATTGTTTAGTTTGATGTCCATCTGGCCAGACAATTAAAATTCCACAGCCTCCATCTTTGATTGCACCTTTGGCAGACCCGTCAGTCTATATTCTAATCCATTCTTGTGGGGGATAGAGCTCTGTAATGGCTTTGATTGCTTTGTGCTTGGTGGTCTCTGGTGATCCTTGCATTTTGGTTGTTATTCCTTCTATGGCATCTCGAGTTTCTGGGTGTGGATCATACTCCCAAGCTGGATATGTAGCAAACAATTTTTAGAGGTTCGTCATCTATCTGTGGAATTGATAATTCTCCCCTCAGCTGTCCTGATTTCTCTTTAGAGTTACTTCTTTTCAGTCTTACTCTTTCTGGTTTATTCATCTTGTGGTTTAATGGGCTGCTCTTTTAATCTCTTTGTTTTAGCACACTGGATCAACAATTTTGTGTTTCTTCTTTCTTCCAAGGTTTGTGTGCCTGTTTGTGATTCCATTGCCGCAATAGATGTTGGTATTGCTCCTGTTATTATCATGAGGTTTTGATTTTGGACCACTCTGACATTTTAAAAGTTTGATGCTGCTGTGGTTCCCCATGCTGCTGTGGTTCCCCATGCTGCTGTGGTTCCCCATGCTGCTGTGGTTCCCCATGCTGCTATCCCATATTTTAGAAGTGGGTGGACATATGCTGTGTAGTTCTTCTTGAGGACTGATTTGTTTGATCCGTATTCTGTTCCTGTCAGTTTTTTCAGTAGTGCTTTCTCTTGCGTTTTTTCCACATGTGGTTTCCAGGTCAATCTTTGGTTAAAGGTTACTCCAAGATATTTAGGAGTATCATTCTTCTCCAAAAGCCTTGTTCCTATTTTCAGTTTGGCTTGTTGATATTTGGTAGAGAGACCGAAGACTGAATAGGTTATCTTGCTGGCATTTACAGACATGTACCATTTCTTTGTCCATTCTTCCAGGTAGTTCAGTGTTATCTTCATTGTTTCTTTGAGCCGTGCAGACCTTGTCTTTTGTGCTGATGAGGGCTAAGTCATCTGCATAAATGGATTCCTTTACTCCGGGGATAACACCTTTTCTAGGTGATTCATGAATATCAAGAATAATGTCGATGAGAGAGCTCCACCCTGGGAAACTCCGTGATTGAAGATTGCTGTCTTGCTTCTGGTCTTTCCGATATTCACTGTGTATGATATTCATATCAGGATCATCGCAATAAAAGGAAAAATTGCAATTCTAAACAAGAAACAACCCCTATCTGTTCCAAAATATCAAAACACAATAAAAACAGAACTAAACAACAAACCACCGCTACGAAACACAATAGAAAAAACACCAACCCCCCCCCACACCCCCAAAGAAAAGAAAAGAACAGCAAAACATTACCTTCGGTGGGGGATCAAATTATTGAACAGAAGAAAACTTCCTTTTTTGACCGGCAATGTCCTGACATCCTTTTCACGCTTGATGCCTTGAAAACAAAGAAGAAAACAAACACACAACCAGACGCTATCAAACAGCAAAAGCCCGTTACACGTGTAAACTGTTTATAAAAAGTTCATTTACATAACACAACAAAAACATTTGCAAGAAATTCATAGAAAAACAAAACTCTTGTGCACTTACAACGAAATATCCATAACAAAATGTCTACAAAATGTTTACACTTGCAAGACGTTCATAAAGACCCATTAACGCTTTCAGTAGTTTCAGGGTATTCATAAAAAAATCCGATCTTCCTCTACACTTACAAGGCATAAGTGGATTTCTCTTCATGTTTGTAGTAAGACGTCCATAAACAATAGGTCTTCTCAAGCTGTAGAGCTTGAATTCATTTCTTGTTGTGAGGATCAAGCAACATTGCAAACACCAAGATGATATCAGCAAAAACAATTCTGTGATCTCAAATAACCTCAGGTCTTCAATATAAACTCATCAAAGTTGGACACAAAACTCCTTTTATACTGTATACATGTAACATGTTGTTTTTGGAGATCCCTGACAGTTTCAAGAGCTGGCTGAAATTAAGATTCGAAGTCGGTTCTGATTGTCCAATTCAACATGTCAATGGTAGCCCCTCCCCCCACCCAAATCCCATAATTTCCTCTATACATAAAAGAAAAAGGACCAATTTAGACCTACAATATCTTTGTCTAATAAATCATTTTATGACTCTGTGACATCATTTCCATTCGTTAACCGGTAACGGTAAAGACAAACAGTGAGACAAGGGCATGTCGAAAGTGAAGGAAATGACATTGAATAATGTGAAATCCCGATAGGAACAAAGACGAGACAAATAAGAAATAAAAGAAATAGACTGGGTTGGTAGCACGCTTTCCTTTCATGGCGAGTCGGTGAGTGCCGACGCAGAGGTCGCGGGTTCAATTCTCATGGTGGCCAGTTTTTTTCCTGTCCATTACTTGTACTTGTCTCGTCTTTGTTCCTATGGGGATTTAATATTATTCAATGTCATTTCCTTCATTAACTAATAAGCAACACGTTTATGATGTCTGCGAGGTATAGAGTTTACTGTAATAGAGGCTCAGATTGGTGCATGTCTCGTAATGAACGCTTACTTACCCAGTGTTTGCTCCATTTTCTTCTCGTTCAGCATAACATGCCACGTGTCAGCATAACAGTTGAGGTGTTCACTGACCAGGCCACTTCGATGGCCGCCTTCTATCATCTTTAGAGAACAGGGAAATTATTTTGAAATCAGTTGCAATGGAATGTTACGTATTGAGAGACTACAATAAGTGACAACTCCACTAAGAAAGACATAACAAATACGTGCCGTTTCGTGTATACCCCTTCCCCAGACAACAAACGAGTAATATCTACACACTTATACAGATATAGTCGAGAAAAAAAAATCAATCTGTCAAACATGAACCCACGACCATTTGGTCGAGAGGCCGACACCTTGCCTCTGGACCATCGAGTCCTAAAAACAGTAGAACAAGAAGGAAAGAGAACCCCCCCCTCCACCACACCATCCATCCCAACCACCCCATCCCCAACACAACACAGCACCAACATCATAGTCACACTGTCACACCATCACACCGTCACCTGCATACAGCCGTTCTTGTCGTCCACATCCAACAGTGGAATCCAGGCCACCGGAAGCATGGTGCCGTAAGAGGCCGGGTCGAAGTAGCCAGAGTCTGTCAAGGGTGTGGCAGTCAGCGTTGTCATGGTGATCGTGTTGGAAATAGGAATATGTGTAATAATATCATTATCATTAATGTTATTACATCGGTTTCGAGTTATAGATCATGCAATTGTCCAAATTGCACGTAATCCTCGTTTTGAGATAAAAGATTCTAGAGTTTTCAGCTGGTTTGATTTTGATTTGATTTTACTTACATCCACAACTAAGGTGATCTCGTAGATTTTTCTCCGACTGCGAATGTTAACATTAACACAGTCAACAATTAAGTGATTTTGAACGTGCACAGACTGTTGGGATCTGCACACGGGACCTCCTTTTTATCGTCCATCTCCAATGGAGCTAGGTGTGGACCCACTTACCTGGACCAGGAGGAAGATTTTGCTCGAAACAAATCGAGACATCTTTTCAACCAGTCGGGGTTTGAACCCATGAGCTTTTGCTTGAGAGGCAAACATTTGGCCTCGGGACTACTGGGTCCTCTGTTTTCAGCTGGAAATAGAACCTGGAGTTAGGATGATGATGAGGGTGATGATAATGATAAGGGTGATAATAATGATAATAATGATAATAATGATGATGATCATGATAAAATAATAATGATGATAAGGATGACGATGTGGATGAGGATGTGGATGATGATGAGGATCATGATGATAAGGAGCATTATACTCGTAAGCCCAAAAATACCAGACGGGTAGTTAGGACAATTTCACTGTGAGTCGACGATCAGCCAAGTGTGACACTAACACTAACACTAACACTAACACTAACACTAACACTAACACTAACACTAACACTAACACGGACTTGGTTTGTTTCATTGCAATTTACACTCCGTACATTAAATGCGGAGATCGCTGGATGATTTAAAAGGAATTAAGAAAAAAAAAAGAAATAACGAGGATTTTTTAATGACGAGATGAAAGACACGACAGAATTGGAGAATTTCTCTCTCCATTGTAATTTCCCGCATCCACTGTATGCAATCATCTCAATTGCGAATTAATTAAGAGGAAATCGCAAGATTTCAGACGTGAAAGGGATGAAGGAATTTGGTTTCCAATCCATTGTAATTTACTATCTACCCCATCCATCGTCTTCGGTAATGTCAGGGCGAGCAAAGAAGAAACATCAAGATAAAAACGTCTCAATGTCGTCGGCCAGTCACACACATGACCAAACCTCTGATCTAAACATTATGATAATGATAATATTTTAGTTCAATATTTAAAATGTACGAATGGAGATAGGTTGAACCTTGATGCCAGGGAATTTCACCATCTGGGTTATTTGGTAGCTTGGGTCGAATGTTCCAGACTGGGTTAGCACACACTTTGGGTCCTAGGATTTGCTCCATTAAATTCAGCAGGCGTTGGTTTCCCCACAGATTTCTGAAGGCCTGAAAGTCACATAAATGTTTTATCAAGGAAGAAAACAAGCATTCTGCACCTGTTGCAGCTGCTTCGAGTTGTTTCTTTTTACTGCTGTTAGTTTTTAGTATTGCTGCTACTACTGCTGTAACGACAGCTGCAGCTACTGCAGCCACTGCAGCTACTACAGCTTCTGTTACGGCTACAGCTAATGTTACAGCTACTGCTGCTACTACAGCTACTGTTACTGCTACTGCTAATGTTACAGTTACTGCTACTACTACAGCTACTGTTGCTGCTAATACTAATGTTACAGTTACTGCTGCTACTACAGCTACTGTTACTGCTACTGCTAATGTTACACTTACAGCTACAGCTATTACTACAGCTACTGTTACTGCTACTGCTAATGTTACAGTTATTGCTGCTACTGTATATACTGCTACTGCTACTGCTATTTCTAATGTTACAGCTACTGATGCTACTATAACTACTGTTACCGTTACTGCTAATTTTACAGCTACTGCTGCTAGTACAGCGACTGTTACTGCTACTGCTAATGTTATAGCTACTGTTACTGCTACTACAGCTAATGTTACTGATACTACTAATGTTACAGCTACTGTTACTGCTACTACTAATGTTACTAGCTACTGCTGCTGTTACTGCTACAGCTACTGTTACTGCTACTACTAATGTTACAACACCTGTTACTGCTATTGTTAATATTACAGCTACTGCTGTTTCTACTGCAGCTGCTACTGCTACTATTGCTATTACTTGTACTATCAATGCTACTGCTGCTACTACTACTGCTGCTGCTGCTACTGCTACTGCTGCTACTGCTACTGCTACTGCTGCTGCTGCTGCTGCTGCTGCTGCTGCTGCTGCTGCTGCTGCTGCTGCTGCTGCTGCTGCTGCTGCTGCTGCTGCTGCTGCTGCTGCTGCTGCTGCTGCTGCTGCTGCTGCTGCTGCTGCTGCTGCTGCTGCTGCTGCTGCTGCTGCTGCTGCTGCTGCTGCTACTACTACTTCTGCTACTAATGCTACTACTTTTACTACTACTTCTACTGCTACTAAGCTGCTGTTACTACTGCTGCTACTCTACTACTGCTGCTACTACTGCTGCTGCTGCTACTACTACTACTACTACTACTACTACTGCTGCTGCTGCTACTACTACTACTACTACTACTACTACCACTGCTCCTATTACCACTGCTCCTATTATTATTATTATTATTATTATTATTATTATTATTATTATTATTATTATTATATTATTATTATTATTATTATTAATATTATTATTATTATTATTATTATATTATTATTGTTACAATTATTGTCATCAGCATTATTGATATTATTATAATTATCATCATCATTCTCATCATCTTTATCATCATTATCATCATCATCCTCTTCATCGTCGTCGTGATCATGATCCTCATCATCATTGTCATCATCATCCTTGTCATCATGATCAATATTACTATTATTATTATTATTATTATTATTATTATTATTATTATTATTATTATTATTATTATTATTATTATTATTATTGTTATTATTATTATTATTAGTAGTATTATTATTATTATTATTATTATTATATTATTATTATTATTATCATCATCATCATCATCATCATCATCATCATCATCATCATCATCATCATCATCATCATCATCATTATAATTATTATTATTCTTATAATTATCATTATTATTATAATTATTATTATAATTATTATTATTATTATTATTATTATTATTATTATTATTATTATTATTATTATTATTACTATTATTATTATTATTATTATTATCATGTTAATTTTAGTGAAGTTGGTAGATTATGCTGCTGAACTTAGGTTTAAGAAGTCCTAAGTTCAAATCCTGGCAATGCCATGTCCGAGTAATCCAAACATTGTGTTCCTTGGGAAAGATACTAACTTAGCAGTTACTTGCACACATTTGCTTCTTCTTCTTCTTCTTTTTTTTTTCTTCTTCTTCTTCTTCTTCTTCTTCTTCTTCTTCTTCTTCTTCTTCTTCTTCTTCTTCTTCTTCTTCTTCTTCTTCTTCTTCTTCTTCTTCTTCTTCTTCTTCTTCTTCTTCTTCTTCTTCTTCTTCTTCTTCTTCTTCTTCTTCTTCTTCTTCTTCTTCTTCTTCTTCTTCTTCTTCTTCTTCTTCTTCTTCTTCTTCTTCTTCTTCTTCTTCTTATTATTATTATTATTATTATAGTTATTATTATTATTATCATTATTAGTATTATTGTTGTTTATTTATTATTATATTTTACTATTAGTATAATTTTAGTTTTAATTATTATTATGACCATCATCCTTTTAGCTACAGTAGCACCACCATAGTTGCTATGAATGTTGTTTAAGGGGAGGGGAGGGAGGGGGGTAAAGTTATCGTAAAGAAATTGTGATAAACAGAAACGCCTCAAGAGTAATGGAAATGACCAACCTGTGGCAAAATGCCGTGTTTATGCACCAAAATGGTCGCCCCCGTGAACTCCTCCTCCAGTTTGATGAGTCTTTCAAAAACACTCTTGTCTTTGTGTAAGTCTTCGAGATTGAAAAGAACAAAAACAACAACACAAAATGAAAAGAACCCCAGCATAGAACTACATAGAGTGAGTAGAATAGATCTTTCATCTCTCGTCTCTCATCTCTCGTCTCTCATCTGTATCGAGGACCCGGACGTCCGGTTAACATCCAAATCCTACATTTTTTAAGATTAAGGCTTGAGTTGCTGATTATTCGATGTGGACTGTGTTTGGGGAACAATGCCTTTGAAAAAGATGTTTTTAGTGAAAAGGTTTTTTTTCCGGGTTTCTTGTTTTTGTTTTGTTTTGTTAGAGATTGTTTTGGTTTCCATTGAAAGTTTGAGTACTTATGAGTATCATGAGTAAAGAAAATTATTGTAGCGACATCTTTCAACATTTTTCACTTCTTAATATTTCCCCCAGGTAATTGACTGACAGTACACTTCTTTTTAAGAATTCAACTTATTCTAAATTATGCACTTTAGTCATCGATATCAAATTGATAAATCTGTAATTATACGTACAAAACCTAAAGTATTCCGATTTGTAAACACGAAATGAAACTTGCCCTTTGTATAGAAAAAAACTGTCCAAACAAAACGAGACAAAAACAGATAAAAAAATGTGTATACGCATTTCGTCAACGACACCTGTACAGATTTAACATCTACCTTGAAATCTGTACAGATTTAACATCTACCTTGAAATCTGTATATATTTAACATCTACCTTGAAATCTGTACAGATTTAACATCTACCTTGAAATCTGTATAGATTTAACATCTACCTTGAAATCTGTACAGATTTAACATCTACCTTGAAATCTGTATAGATTTAACATCTACCTTGAAATCTGTACAGATTTAACATCTACCTTGAAATCTGTATAGATTTAACATCTACCTTGAAATCTGTATAGATTTAACATCTACCTTGAAATCTGTACAGATTTAACATCTACCTTGAAATCTGTACAGATTTAACATCTACCTTGAAATCTGTATATATTTAACAACTACCTTGAAATCTGTACAGATTTAACATCTATTATTGAAATCTGTACAGATTTAACATCTACCTTGAAATCTGTACAGATTTAACATCTACCTTGAATGATGCGTCATTTGAAATTGTGACGAAGAAAGAAAATGTCAGACTTTCGTTTCATTGTTAGGGGTTCGTGGAAAAAAACAACATCTTTGTCCATGAGGAAATCCTTCAATGTCGTCAATTTGTGTTCGTGTGTTTCCCCTTTTGGAGTTACCTTTGAGTTTTCCACATGCGTGGATATTGTTGGCCACTTCGTCCAAAATATCTTCGATAGCTTTGAGACACTCGTCTAAGTCTTCGTTAGAGAAAAAATCCTCCACCAGAACGAATCCCTGTGAAGAAACAGAAAAATAACGAAATCTGTTTTAACTATCACATCTAGATCTGTATTGATTTGGATATGCCATTTTTCTCGGAGTAAAATAATCGATGTATTATTGAGCAAATTTTGACTTCTATTGGGCTATCGGATCGAGGTTTTTTTTATTTGATTTGATTTACTCACATCCACAACTAAGGTGATCTCGGGGTTTTTGGTATGGATTTTTAGATTTTGTCCAGTCTGCCCTGTACACAGCCAAGGGATCTTTAACGTGCACAGAGTGTTGTGATCTGCATACGGGACTTCCATTTTATCGTCCGTCTCCGATATGAATAGGTGTCGATCCACCTACCTGGACCAGGGGTGTAGTTTTGCTCGGAAAAAAACCACGAGAGAATTGTTCAACTGTTGGCAGGGCTCGAACCCACTACCTTGCCTCTGCACTACCGAGTCCTCTCGGACCGAGGGAAATGCCCGACCTTGAGATGGCTCCGAGGTACGATATAGTCCGATATAGTCCGATACAGTCCGATACAGTCCGATACAGTCCGATAGTCCAGTCCGATACAGTCCGATACAGTCCGATATAGTCCGATACAGTCCGATACAGTCCGATATAGTCCGATACAGTCCGATATAGTCCGATATAGTCCGATACAGTCCGATACAGTCCGATATAGTCCGATACAGTCCGATACAGTCCGATATAGTCCGATACAGTCCGATATAGTCCGATACAGTCCGATACAGTCCGATATAGTCCGATACAGTCCGATATAGTCCGATATAGTCCGATACAGTCCGATACAGTCCGATACAGTCCGATATAGTCCGATACAGTCCGATACAGTCCGATATAGGTCAAATTATGTATTATTACACTCCTTATCCTCATAAACTTTAACCAACTGAAAGATAAGATCAAAACAGGACATTGTTTAAAGAGATTATTATTTTCTCAAATTCAACAATTATTTTCTGTTGATGAAGGAAGAGAAATCAATGCTGTATATGAAACCAATAAGCTAGATCTAGTTCAAGGTCAAAGTTAGCGGGCGGGTGATGGAAAAATCATCGGCCCGATTTTTTCCTCTCTGACACTACTAATGGCGTGTAGTAAATAATTATTA
>JAXRKP010000068.1:162500-172500 GCA_037039925.1 Doris montereyensis | reverse complement strand
CTACTCGTCCCCTCTTTTCCTCTCTATTCGTCCCTCTTTACTCTCTCTCTAATCCCCTCTTTTCCTCTCTATTCGTCCCTCTTTACCTCTCTAGTCCTCACTGTCCCTCTTTACCTCTCTATTCGTCCCTCTTTTCCTCTCTACTCACCCCTCTTTTCCTCTCTATTCGTCCCTCTTTACCTCTCTACTCAACGTTGTGCACAAACATCCCTCTTTACCTCTCTATTCGTCCCTCTTTACCTCTCTAGTTTTTTCGTCCCTCTTTACCTCTCTATTCGTCCCTCTTTACCTCTCTATTCGTCCCTCTTTTCCTCTCTATTCGTCCCTCTTTTCCTCTCTATTCGTCCCTCTTTACCTCTCTATTCGTCCCTCTTTTCCTCTCTATTCGTCCTCTTTTTACCTCTCTATTCGTCCCTCTTTTCCTCTCTATTCGTCCCTCTTTACCTCTCTATTCGTCCCTCTTTACCTCTCTATTGTCCCCTCTTTTCCTCTCTATTCGTCCCTCTTTTCCTCTCTATTCGTCCCTCTCTTTGGGATAAACCTCTCTATTCGTCCCTCTTTTCCTCTCTATTCGTCCCTCTTTACCTCTCTATTCGTCCCTCTTTACCTCTCTACTGGCCCCTCTTTTCCTCCTTTATCTGTTTGTCTTTCTGCAACACACCCAATAAAATGGCTCGTGGAGATCGATTCAAGATATAAATTACAGGAAGTTCTTCTTCTGTTAGACATACTAGATTTTTTCCCATTATAAGAACAGTCAAAACATGGAATAATTTACAGTTCAAAACAAAAAGATAAAAAAAGGTATTAATTCTTTTATAAATGCCATTGACATGGAGTTCTATAATTTAAATAATTTCTATGATAAACAATTGAGTATTGTTCTTATTGAGTACCGTATGTTTTAATCATTTTTAAAACTCCATGATTGTCTATTTGTATTAAGTTGTCTGTGTGGCATTTAAAGGTCAAATGACCTATCTAGTCTCGGACACGATATGATACGATGCATGTATATAACTACGTAGATATTCCTCGTTCATTGTCTGACAAAAGAGCTTTACAAACCGAAACATCACGTGTCTGTTCTGTCTTCCTTTGTGTCACTTATTGTAGGTTATCTGTCTATGACATAAATGCTACATTTGTATGTCAGAATAGCAACTTGTAATATGCCGCGTCATCGAAAAATACCGACTAGAAAACTAATGTCAAGGTTTGTCTTGTTTGTCTGTTTTGTCTGTTTTGTCTGTTTTGTCTGTTTTCTGTTTTGACTGGTTTGTCTATTTTGTCTGGTTTGTCTGTTTTGTCTGTTTTGTCTGTTTCGTCTGTTTTGTCTGGTTTGTCTGTTTCGTCTGTTTTGTCTGGTTTGTCTGGTTTGTCTGTTCTGTCTGTTTTGTCTGTTTTGTTTGCTTTGTCTGGTTTGTCTGTTTTGTCTGTTTCAGTGGAGTTTTACGTCGTAAGTCATAACTTGTATATTGTGATCTCAGGCTGGATTTAGAAGAAACAGCAAAAGATGAAAATATGCCAAAGAATAAAAAATGAAATGAAAGAAAAAATCTTTAAAAGAATCCGAAATGACTGGCGATTCCACGAAAGAAGATAAGACTGAAACGTGACGTTTTGGATGTAAAAACGTCACGACGTATCTGTTTTGTCTTCTTTGGTCTAGTTGTCACTTATTGTCATTTATCCCCGTTTATTTTTATAAGTTTACAACTGCGGTTCCTTTGTGAGTTGAAAGGAAAGAAATAGGACACTAGTAGTACTCATCAAACTACCACAGGTAACTCCAAGATGGAGGTGAAAGTGTGAAAGAATGAAAGTGTGAAAGTGTGACAAGACACCCATGTATGGGGGGTAAAAATTCATGGTGATCAAGATTAACCCCCCCCCCCTTCGGGCTTGATATAGGCAAAACTAAAATGTCTTCTGCAAACTAGTCCTTTAATCACTGTAACTGGAGAAAAAAGGAAGACATAAAATGCTAGATATAAAGATAGAGGTGGATTTATAGTCCTACCGCCGCACAAGTGCAGGCTCACCGACTATACATCATTGATCCTCCAGCAAATTGGTTTTGGTAATTTCATTCAAAGTCCTTCCCAACTCCAGGAGACAAGAAGCATAGAGTACACCAGCCTGTCAGGCAATTCGTACCAACACTCTGACGACATCTTTTTCTACCTATAGCTGGATACTCCTTCACACCTGAGACAAGCGAGGAAAGTGAGAGTGTAATACATTTCCTAGGTGTACAACGTTGTGCACAAACATCTGGGCCAGTCATGGGTTTTGAATTCGTGTAGTCGTGTCATGGGTTTTGAATTCGTGTAGTCATGTCATGAGTTTTGAATTCGTGTAGTCATGTCATGAGTTTTTGAATCGTGTAGTCATGTCATGGGTTTGAATTAGTCATGTGTCATGGGTTTTGAATTCGTGTAGTAGTGTCATGTTTTGAATTTTAAGTCATGGTTTTTGCAATTCGTGTAGTCATGTCATGAGTTTTGAATTCGTGTAAGTTTGTCATTGTTTTGAAGTAGTGTCATGGGTTTTGAATTCGTGTAGTAGTGTCATGGGTTTGAATTCGTGTAGTAATTCATGGGTTTTGTGTAGTAGTGTGTGGGTTTCAATTCGTGTAGTAGTTTTGGGTTTTGAATTCGTGTAGTAGTGTCATGGGTTTTGAATTCGTGTAGTCGGGTGTCATGACCATGTGGGGTTTTGAATTCGTGTAGTCGTGCTGGGGGAATTAGTCGTGCATGGGAATTCGTGTAGTCGTGCTATGGGCTTTTATTCGTGTAGTCGTGCTATGGGTTTTGAATTCTTTCTTGCACTGTCATTTTCTCGAACACGAACCCCGAAGGCTTTGGGATAAACAACATGACTGTAACTCCCCCCATAATCCCCTCCTAAAAAACAACAAAACCAAAATCAACCAACTCCCCCAAAACAAACCCAACAAAACAATACAAAACAAAACAAAACCCCCTCCCCCAAACAAACAAACATTCCAAACAAACAACAAAACAACAACAACCTAATAAAACCAAACCAAACAAAACAAAACGAACAATAACCACCAACAACAAATAACTACAAACCCCCCTACCCCAATCAAAACCCAGCCTAATCAACAGCTAAAAAAACTCTATAAAATTCCACATACCTTTTCAAAAACTCTCTAATTTTAGTATATATATATATATATATATATATATATATATATATATATATATATATATATATATATATATATATATATATATATATATATATATATATATATATATATATATATATATATTATATTTTTGATAAGAAAGAAAAAGTTTTTGTACATTTAGTTTTGGAATAACAAATAAATAAATTGGTACTGTCATAAGAATAACTAAATTCACTAGCTGCATTTTGAAGAAAAAAAATACGATAAGTGTCTGTTACTTTTTGTACTTTAAAAGTTTAGTTTTTGTAGGCTCCCAGCGACACATCGCGTCTTTGTTTGGAAGACTAAGGATACGATAAGTGGGGTGGGTTTTTGACGTTTACACTTTTGAGATAGAGATAAGCGTTACTTTTTGTACATTTAGTTTTTTTGAGAAACGACTTTAAAACTAGTAAAAACCATTTTTTCCACTTCCATACAAAGTAAAGATTTTAGAAACAAATAGAAATTGGAGATGCGATTAGAGCTGCATTACTTTTTGTACATTTAGATCTACAATTTACAGATTATTAGAGACATTCTACACTAGTACAGACAGACAGACAGACAGACAGGGATTTATTATTAGAGACAGAGAGAGACAGAGACAGGCTAGACATATATAGTTTACACAGAGAGATTAGAGATTAGATTCTACACTAGGCTAAAGAGTGAGTTTAGAGATTATTATTAGAGAGAGACACTAGAGAGAGAGACGTGAGTTTATTTATTATTATTACATTCTACACTAGCCCTAGACAGTGTTTATTTATTAGATTACATTCTAGACAGAGACCTAGACAGAGACAGATTTATTATTAGAGAGAGAGAGAGAGAGAGACAGAGTTTATATTATTAGAGAGAGACAGAGAGAGAGAGAGAGTTTAGAGAGAGAGAGATTTTAGACCAGAGAGAGAGACAGTGTTTATTTATTAGACAGACAGACTAGACAGGACAGACAGATAGACAGACAGACAGACAGACTACAGACAGACAGAGAGACAGAGCAGATTTATTAGACAGACAGACAGAGACAGAGACAGGCTTAGACAGACATCAGAGCAAACAGAAACAACAGAGACAAGACAGAGACAGAGATAGGACAGAGACAGAGGCAGAGACATAGATAAGCAAACATGGTACATCAACAGTAATCGACAACTCAACTCACTACTGAGAAATGGGAAGTACACTGGAAGTCATGGGAGAGATTACCTTCTATGAGGAGTCAGGTTGGTAAACAAAAGAAAACTTCCCTTTTTTGACTGGCAACGTCCTGACATCCTTTTCAAGGCTCACACCTTAGAGGAAGCCAACACAAGACCATGACAGAAAGAAATAAAGAAATGGTAAGAAATATACAGCTTACTAGATAAGTCAATATAATATATAATAAATGGAGACGAACAATAGAGAATGAGATTAAAGACTGGGGCGACATCTGGAATTCCCTAAAGACACCTGCCATGGAAAAAGAAAGATGGAGACCCTTCATTGCTTCCCTACATGCTAACTGACATAATGGACAGTAAGTAAGTATGTGAAATAATGAATGAATGACTTAATTAATATATATATATATATATATATATATATATATATATATATATATATATATATATATATATATATATATATATATATGAATAAATAACAAATTAATATATAGCTTTACACTTCAAAACCCGGAATAAGCTCCGGCTCTATGGGTCATAGTGGTCATGAGGGAGCTTGTTTTTTGCATTGCACACTGGTATAGCTATCCTTTTATCATTCATTCTGTTTAAATGCCCAAGCACCTCAGTTGATTTATTTCTAGCTTAGTTTTTGTGCCATCTACTTTGGTTTGATCTCTTATTGTTGCCTTTCTGATTTTGTCTCGTTTAGTTTTCCTTACTACTCGTTTTAGATATTTCATTTCAGCTGCTTGTACTCTACTGTAGTCACTACTGTCTAAGGTCCAGGTTTCACTGCCATAGAGGAGAGTAGGACAATAAACTGTGTTGCATACTGCCATTTTGGTTTTTGTTGACAATTCTTGTTTACCTACAACTGTCATTGCCTTTTGGATTCTCCGGCTGAATTGTTCTCTTATAGCTTTCCTTCTGATTTAATCATTACTCCTAGGTAATTGTAGTTTTGAACCTATTCTAACGTCTCTCTGCCCAAATTAAGATTTTGTGTTTTAGTTTCCCTATTTACTAGCAAAGTTTGTGTTTTCTTTGCATTTACCTTCATTCCCCTTTCAGGTAATTCCATCTAGTACGGTGATACCGATTTATAAATCAATCTTTATGTTGATTACAAACGTTTCCAGCACTGACCGGGGGACTCGGTAGTGCAGAGGAAGGTGTCGGCCGCTCAACCAAAGGTAGTGGGTTCGAGCCCCGTCAACGGTTGAAAAAATTCTCTAGTGTTTTCCGAGCAAAATCTACCCCACCCCTCCCTGGTCCAGGTAGGTGGATCGACACCTATTACGAAGACGGACGATAAAAGGAGGTCCCGTGTGTAAATCACAACATTCTGTGCTCGTTAAAGATCCCTTGACTGTTTACAGGGCAATCCCGGCAAAACTGTAAATCCTATCAAATATCCCGAGATCACCTTAGTTGTGGGCGTGGGTAAATCAAATAATAAAACTGACCTACCCAGGGTGTCCTCCAGTTTGTTCTCGTTCATCATCGCCTGCCATGTTTGTCCGTGGCAATTCAGATGCTCGCTGATCAAACCGCGTCTGTGACCTCCTTCTAGAATCTTCCAATTGAAACAATGGGAAATATACGCAATTTAATGTAAAAAACCCCCCACAAAACACCAAAAATTCAATACCACCAGCACGGGCACCGAAATGTGTCCCAAGAACCCACAAACAAACGAACAAACGGAAATGAAAGCCAATCCCAGAGCAAACAAAAAGAACAACAAGCAAAACCAATAACAAAAGTTGCGTCATCATCATCCTCATCATCATCATCATCATCATCATCATTATCATCCTCCTCCTCCTCCTTCTCCTCCCCACCACCATTGTCAAAGTCATCACCATCTCGAAAGGTGTCACAACTGACGTTCCAATCTCTTCATAGAAAGGAATATAGATCTAGACTATCATAAAGAAATATAGATCTAGACTATCATAAAGGAATATAGATCTAGACTATCATAAATGAATATAGATCTAGACTATCATAAAGGAATATAGATCTAGACTATCCTAAAGGAATATAGATCTAGACTATCATAAAGGAATATAGATCTAGACTATCATAAAGGAACATAGAGAATATAGATCTAGACTATCATAAAGGAATATAGAAGGAATATAGATCTAGACTATCATAAAGGAATATAGATCTAGACTATCATAAAGGAATATAGAGGAATATAGATCTAGACTATCATAAAGGAATATAGATCTAGACTATCATAAAGGAATATAGATCTAGACTATCATAAAGGAATATAGACTATCTAGACTATCATAAAGGAATATAGATCTAGACTATCATAAAGGAATATAGATCTAGACTATCATAAAGGAATATAGATCTAGACTATCATAAAGGAATATAGATCTAGACTATCATAGAATCTAGATCTAGACTATCATAAAGAAATATAGATCTAGACTATCATAAAGGAATATAGATCTAGACTATCATAAAGGAATATAGATCTAGGAAAGGAATATAGATCTAGACTAAAAAGATCTAGAATATAGATCTAGACTATCATAAAGGAATATAGATCTAGACTATCATAAAGGAATATAGATCTAGGAATATAGATCTAGACTATCATAAAGGAATATAGATCTAGACTATCATAAAGGAATATAGATCTAGACTATCATAAAGGAATATATAGACTATCTAAGACTATCATAAAGGAATATAGATCTAGACTATCATAAAGGAATATAGATCTAGACTATCATAAAGGAATATAGAAAGGAATATAGATCTAGACTATCATAAAGGAATATAGATCTAGACTATCATAAAGGAATATAGATCTAGACTATCATAAAGGAATATAGATCTAGACTATCATAAAGGAATATAGATCTAGACTATCTAGACTATCAAAGGAATATAGATCTAGACTATCAAGATCTAGGAATATAAAGACTATCATAAAGGAATATAGATCTAGACTATCATAAAGGAATATAGATCTAGACTATCATAAAGGAATATAGATCTAGACTATCATAAAGGAATATAGATCTAGACTATCATAAAGGAATATAGATCTAGACTATCATAAAGGAATATAGATCTAGACTATCATAAAGGAATATAGATCTAGACTATCATAAAGGAATATAGATCTAGACTATCATAAAGGAATATAGATCTAGACTATCTATAAAGGAATAATATAGACTATCTAGACTATCATCAAAGGAATATAGATCTAGACTATCATAAAGGAATATAGATCTAGACTATCATAAAGGAAATATAGACTATCTAGACTATCATAAAGGAATATAGATCTAGACTATCATAAAGGAATATAGATCTAGACTATCATAAAGGAATATAGATCTAGACTATCATAAAGATCTAGAAGGACTATCATAAAGGAATATAGATCTAGACTATCATAAAGGAATATAGATCTAGACTATCATAAAGGAATATAGGACTATCATAAAGAATATATCTAGACTATCATAAAGAAATATAGATCTAGACTATCATAAAGGAAAAGATCTAGAATATATAGATCTAGACTATCATAAAGGAATATAGATCTAGACTATCATAAAGAAATATATCTAGACTATCATAAAGGAATATAGATCTAGACTATCATAAAGGAATATAGATCTAGACTATCATAAAGGAATATAGATCTAGACTATCATAAAGGAATATAGATCTAAACTATCATAAAGAAATATAGATCTAGACTATCATAAAGGAATATAGATCTAGACTATCATAAAGGAATATAGATCTAGACTATCATAAAGGAATATAGATCTAGACTGTCATAGAAACAAATATAGATCTAGACTATCATAAAGGAATATAGATCTAGACTATCATATAGGAATATAGAAAATATCATAAAGGAATATAGATCTAGACTATCAGAAAGGAATATAGATCTAGACTATCAGAAAGGAATATAGATCTAGACTATCATCTAGACTATCAAAATATAGATCTAGACTATCATAAAGGAATATAGATCTAGACTATCATAAAGGAATAGATCTAGACTATCATAAAAGGAATATAGATCTATCTAGACTATCATAAAGGAATATAGATCTAGACTATCATAAAGGAATATAGATCTAGACTATCATAAAGGAATATAGATCTAGACTATCATAAAGGAATATAGATCTAGACTATCATAAAGGAATATAGATCTAGACTATCATAAAGAAATATAGATCTAGACTATCATAAAGGAATATAGATCTAGACTATCATAAAGGAATATAGATCTAGACTATCATAAAGGAATATAGATCTAGACTATCTATATATAAAGGGATCTAGACTATCATAAAGGAATATAGATCTAGACTATCATAAAGGAATATAGATCTAGACTATCATAAAGGAATGAGATCTAGACTATCATAAAGGAATATAGATCTAGACTATCATAAAGGAATATAGATCTAGATTACATAAAAGGATATAGATAGACTATAAAGGAATATAGATCTAGACTATCATAAAGGAATATAGATCTAGACTATCATAAAGAGGAATATAGATCTAGACTATCATAAAGGAATATAGATCTAGACTATCATAAAGAAATATAGATCTAGACTATCATAAAGGAATATAGATCTAGACTATCATAAAGGAATATAGATCTAGACTATCATAAAGAATATAGATCTAGACTATCATAAAAATATAGATCTAGACTAGATAAAGGAATATATATCATAAAGGAATATAGATCTAGACTATCATAAAGGAATATAGATCTAGACTATCATAAAGGAAATATAGATCTAGACTATCATAAAGGAATATAGATCTAGACTATCATAAAGGAATATAGGACTATCATAAAGCCATATAGATCTAGACTATCATAAAGGAATAGGAATATAGATCAAGACTATCATAAAGGAATATAGATCTAGACTATCATAGAATCATAAAGGAATATAGATCTAGACTATCATAAAGGAATATAGATCTAGACTATCATTTACGCGCAATGCAATAGAAGACACCCATGGTTTCCAAGGGAGCAACTAGGTAAATTTTCATAAAGGTGTCTAGACCAGGAAAAACCCCCAAATAAAATGCCTGAAGAGGGGCTCGAACCTATTACCTGTGAGTTACAGTGCTAAGCCGATTATCAACTGGTCCATCTCAGTTAAATCATTTATTATTCACCGCTGGTGTGTGTGTGTGTAGTAAACGAGATCAACTTTTTAGCAAGCGTCCAATCCACTCTATCACTGCACATTACTAATTTGTCCTAACAAGAAACCTTTCTTCTTTTTCATAATAGTTGACCAACTCAATCCTTGACTATTTCTGTTAGTACACGTATTAGTTTTGATTTATATATATATATATATATATATATCAATAATATATATATAATATCATAAAGGAATATATCTACTATATATATAGAACTATCATAAAGGAATATTAGACTATCATAAAAGGAATAATCTAAACTATCATAATATATATCATAAAGGAATTAGATCGCCGAATTGACTATGGAATTAACAGCGACAACCCCAACTCTAAACAAACCAAAGCAAAGATAACGACAACGACACCAGCA
>JAXRKP010000068.1:145000-157500 GCA_037039925.1 Doris montereyensis | reverse complement strand
TACTGTCCGTGTTCGTAAGCCCAGCTAAGAATAAACCGTATAGAAGTGTAAATTACTTCGTAAGAGGAATAAACTTCCAGAAGTGTAGACTGCTTTGTTCTTCCTAATCTTCCAGCTGGCGGTTGGAGACCGTTGCTGATCGGTCCTATTTCTTGTCTTTTACTCTTTCACTTGTCTTTTATCTTGCTGCATCCTCTTGATTCATCATGCGATCACTCACCGCCATGGTGGACGAGGTGAATTTCAATTAAACAGCCCTAATCTTTCTTATACATTTTCGTTCTTGTTCTTGTTCTGAGCTTTACTAGGCCTAAAGTTCCGTCTAAGAGACTGTCCAACTAAGAAACAGTCCAGCTAAGACATGGTCCAGTTACGTCTAGCTAGAGAGACAGTTCCAGTTACGTCTAGCTAAGGAAGAGACCGTCCAGTTACGTTAGCTAAGAGACTGTCCAACTAAGAAACCGTTCAGTTAAGAGATGGTCTAGCTAAGAGACCATCCAGCTAAGAAACTAAGAAAACCGTTCAGCTAAGAGAGATCCAACTAAGAAACCGTTCAGCTAAGAGACTATCAAACTAAGAAACCGCGTCTAAGAGACCGCCCAGCTAAAAAACTGTCCAGCTAAGAGACGGTCCAACTAAGAGACCGTTCAGCAGACGGTCCAACTAAGAAACCGTTCAGCTAAGAGACTGTTCAGCTAAAAAGATCGCTCCAGTGTCCAACTAAGAAACCGTTCAGCTAGCTAAGAGATCGTCCGACTAAGAGATCGTCCGACAGAGATCGTCCGACTAAGAGACTGTCCAGCGAAGAGACCGTCCGACTAAGAGACCGTCCAGCTAAGAGACCGTTCCAGAAACCGTCCAGCTAAGAAACCGTTCCAGAAACCGTCTAGCTAAGAAACCGCCCAGCTAAGAAACCTTTCAGCTAAGAAACTGTTCAGCTAAGAAACCGTCCAGCTAAGAAACCGTCCAGCTAAGAAACCGTTCAGGTAAGAAACCGTTCAGCTAAGAAACCGTCCAGCTAAGAAACCGTTCAGCTAAGAAACCGTTCAGGTAAGAAACCGTCCAGATAAGAAACCGTTCAGCTAAGAAACCGTTCAGCTAAGAGACCGTTCAGCTAAGAAACCGTTCAGCTAAGAGTTCAGCTAAGAAACCGTTCAGCTAAGAGACCGTTCAGCTAAGAAACCGCTCAGCTAAGAAACCGTTCAGCTAAGAAACCGCCCAGCTAAGAAACCGTTCAGCTAAGAGACCGTTCAGCTAAGAAACCGTTCAGCTAAGAAACCGTCCAGCTAAGAAACCGTTCAGTTAAGAAACCGTTAGCTAAGAAACCGTTCAGAGAAACCGTCCAGCTAAGAAACCGTTTAGCTAAGAAACCGTTCAGTTACGTTCAGCTGAGAAACCGTTCAGCTAAGAAACCGTTCAGCTAAGAAACCCAGCTAAGAAACCGTCCAGCTAAGAGACCGTTCCAGAAAACCGTTCAGCTAAGAGACCGTTCAGCTAAGAAACCGTCCAGCAAGAGACCGTCCAGTAAGAAACCGTTCAGCTAGAAACCTCCAGCTAAGAAACCGCCCAGCTAAGAAACCGTTCAGCTAAGAGACCGTCCAGAGACTGTCGAGCTAAGAGACCGTTCCAAGAAACCGTTCAGCTAAGAAACCGTTCAGCTAAGAAACCGTCCAGCTAAGAAACCGTCCAGATAAGAAACCGTTCAGCTAAGAGATCCGACTAAAAGACCGTCCAGCTAAGAGACTAAGAAACCGTCCAACTAAGAGACCGTCCAGCTATGAAATTGTTCAGCTAAGAAACCGTTCAGATAAGAAACCGTTCAGCTAAGAAACCGTCCAGCTAAGAAACCGTTCAGCTAAGAAACCGTTCCAGCCAAAAGACCGTCCGACTAAGAGAATTAAGAGACTGTCCAGCTAAGAAGCTGCAATTCGTTGTCTCACGATGACCGACCGCGTAGACGGAGGCTTAGTATAACCAAATATAGTAAACACCGACTTATAAGTGCTTCTTATAATTTTTTTGGACTAGTCTGTCTTCACCTTGATGAAGACAGCTTGAATAATCATAAAAATAAATCAAAGAAAGGAGACTCAAGTTGAATATGACAAGACAGTGGAAGTTTGAAGTGGTGAGCTATTCCCGAGTATCAGGAAACCAAAACACTCTAAAGCTATAAATGGCAAACTTTTGATCTCATCAGATCAGAGTTTAAAACAAATGCAACCTGATCAAGCTATCAAACGCACACGGCCCCGTCTTCAAACATCGACTGTCGCCTGCACTCATTTGACCCTAGTACAGTAGGACTATAGAACAAACTACTAATATAATTCAAATTTAACATAATAATCATAATGATAGTGATTTTTGGACAATGCCATAAAATATATAATTCCCTTGTTTCGTTTCACTTATGGCATGAACACGGAATTTTTGAATGAGAAAGTTAGCAGGGCTCGTTTTTTGTTTTGTGTATTAAGTTTTGTTTCGTTGTGATTTAATGTTTATAGATTTCCACTTTTCAATTTACCTTTCAGTTTTCCACATTTGTGAATTCTCACTGCTACGTCGTCCAAAATCCTTTCAATGGCTTTGAGACATTCGTCCAGTTCTTCGTCAAGGAAGAAATCCTCTACGAGAATAAATCCCTGTAAATAATTTAGTTTTTCCTGTAGTTACAGAGTAATCAATCTAAAACGCAACCCATTATGTTAAACGCACGACATTTTAATTCATAATTTGAAGAGCCTTTTTGCGAACATGTTGCAAAGAGTGAACTTGTACGAAAGACAGCTTGGTGCGCATTTCCAGCATTTGCTGTAAGAGCCAATAGACTCATAGGTAAAGGCATTGGGTTTTCCCTATTTTCCATGGGTTGCGTTTTCGATTGATTATTTGATTACCTGTATTTTGAACTTATTGATTGTGGTAAAGAATCCTCTGCTGAAAGACAATCATCGCATAATATTACCCATGGATTAATAAGAGCACGTTTCTCTTGTAGAAATGAGGTGAGAATAAAGTGGGTTTTTCTTTTCTTTTGTTTTTGTTGTTTTCTGTTCTTTTTTTTACAGCTTTGTGGGTTCATGTTAATTTAATCGAATGTCAGTGCCATTTGTTTACTTTAAACCTACAGAGGTGGACCCATCCTTCAGCACAAAAAGACACATTTATGACAACAGAAAAACTCCATGGGACGGAAGTAATGAATAAGGATATCGTCAAGGTCATTCCCCAATCCTAAAGTAGGTTAAATGTGTCAGGCGTATGCAAACTACATTGCAGGACATTATATTGACGTATTTTTAGGATTTTCCAGAAACTTCTTTATTTCTGAAAAGAACTAGATCTAGATCTACATGCTATTACATGTGTGATAAAAGCACTATTAGTAAAACTTGGCCCTCCGCTGGTTACTGGTAAACTTTAAGGGCCCTCCAGGCAAAACAATTTATCACGCCTGACCTAGATATTATATATACTATGCTTTTTATTTCGAGATTTGCGTTTTAAACATAATCGTCTGCATAACGGCTTTATATTATTATGTAAGTTTTACGTTTACATTTGAATTCAAGCCGTCCTTATATATTTTCTGCGGGCACCGAAAGCGCTACTCCACATTCTTACAACTAGATCTAGGTCAATTGAAAATAACGTGATGCTTAAATTTCTAAAAATCGTGAGGCCGTGTCGAAAGTTAGAAGGTAAGGTCTCAACAATTTGAAACGGAAATGTCTGTATCCGTATCGGCATCTACTGTAGGATGCATAGCAATATCTATGGGGCTATTTTATTGCTAAATTTCGTGAAAACAGTTTTAACAATAAAACGAAGTGTCTTTATTACGAATTTTTCGTTTCATAGAAGCTGTTTGTAACAATCCGTCTTTCTTTCTTTTTTTCTTTACCAGTTCCCATTCTATCTTCCGGTGTATAGGTTTAGATACCCGGAATGATCTCTAGGCTACCCTGTCCTGACATTTTCTATTCCCTTACGTGAAAGTTACATTTCTTTGCGCAAGTGTCTCTTATAAACAATCTGTACAACAAAAAGTTCCTTCGAGGCCGCTATGACTCATAGAAGCGGAGTCTATCCCCATTTCGATAGGATGAAGTGGGAAAGGAGACAGACCACACATCACCTCCTCGACATATCGCTTCGTGACTCAGGTCTTCATGGTCCCAAATCTGGAAACCTCTCCACTAGGCGATTAACGTCATAAATCTAAATGTTAAAACGTAAACAGACAAATTTAATGTTTCCTTTCTTATTAAATGGTACGATATAATTTTACGCGCCTTCTCGAAGAACTCTCTGATTTTAGATTCGGGCAGTTGTCCAGGTTTGAGCTCTGTGGGTTGTGGGGGCATTGCTTGGACATTGTAGACCTCAGGTCTTGCTACACTGTGTGAGTTTGGGCAGTCCTGAGATGCCATAGTTCTTGGGGAGGCTTTGAACTGCCGATAAGGAAATGCGATTAAACAATATATTAGCTAATGGTACTAGTAGTTCGATGAAGTTGGAAAATCTGTATTTATATATTCATACAGCATTTAGTGTGCTTGTGTGTGTGTATGGGGGGGGGGGGAGGAGGCGGCATTGCCTAGCAACCCTGATGGTTTACTTGCTTAATTAAACCAAAACACTTTTGTCATCGAGCTTTCTTAGCCACCTTCCTTCAAATGAAATTGATATTATATCTGGAGTATGTTCGTATAGACTTAATACTTACATCTCGATATCTTTCTATCAGTCTAATTAAATCTAAATCCAAAATCTATATAATATTCTAGAGCAAGATAGATCTAGATCTACATATATACTAGATCTAGCTTTTTATATATCTAAATCTAGATCTAGATCTGATCTAGATCTGGTTTTATTCGATCTAAATCTAAATCTAGATCACTGATCAGATCTAGATCTAGATCTAGATCTAGCTCTAGAGCTAGCTTAGATTCTGGATTCTAGATTTTCAATAATTATTATTATAATAATGATATTTTGTGAGAAATGATATATCTGGGTAAAAATCTAGATTTAGATCTAAACTAGGTCAATGTAATATCTATAGTATGTAGAGAATATTTTCTAAAACCCATAGAGAAGCTGTTGAAAAATTTTGGTTTCTATGAAGTATCTTCCCCTTATACAAAGTAACTTCGTGGCTTCTAAAAAAGAAACTGTCAATTTGTACACGAAATAATGCAAAACTAAATTAAGTAAAAATAACAATCAAAATCAAAACAATATCAAAATCGTTATAAAGGCTAGAAATCACATCTACATCTATAGGCTATGTGTAATCTTTGAGGCAAATCGGTTGAGAAATAAAGACGCTAAGTGGGGTCGTATTTTGGGCTTGTCTCTATTACTATATTATTATATTGATTGATTGATTGATTGGTTATTATTATTATTATTATTATTATTATTATTATTATTATTATTATTATTATTATTATTATTATTATTATTATTATTATTATTATTATTATTATTATTATTATTATTATTATTATTATTATTATTATTATTATTATTATTATTATTATTATTATTATTATTATTATTATTATTATTATTATTATTATTATTATTATTATTATTATTATTATTATTATTATTATTATTATTATTATTATTATTATTATTATTATTATTATTATTATTATTATTATTATTATTATTATACTATTATTATTATTATTATTATTATTATTATTATTATTATTATTATTATTATTATTATTATTATTATTATTATTATTATTATTATTATTATTATTATTATTATTATTATTATTATTATTATTATTATTATTATTATTAGTAGTAGTAGTAGTAGTAGTAGTAGTAATAGTAGTAGTAGTAGTTATAGTAGTAGTAGTAGTAGTAGTAGTAGTAGTAGTAGTAGTAGTAGTAGTAGTAGTAGTAGTAGTAGTAGTAGTAGTAGTAGTAGTAGTAGTAGTAGTAGTATATTATTATTATAATTATTATTATAATTATTATTATTATTATTATTATTATTATTATTATTATTATTATTATTATTATTATTATTATTATTATTATTATTATTATTATTATTATTATTATTATTATTATTATTATTATTATTATTGTTGTTGTTGTTATTATTATCAAACTCTCCTCCTCCTCCCCCTCCTTCCTCTTTTTCTTTTCTTTCTTCTTCTCTGCTTCTTCTTCTTCTTCTTCTTCTTTCTTCTTCTTCTTCTTCTTCTTCTTCTTCTTCTTCTTCTTCTTCTTCTTCTTCTTCTTCTTCTTCTTCTTCTTCTTCTTCTTCTTCTTCTTCTTCTTCTTCTTCTTCTTCTTCTTCTTCTTCTTCTTCTTCTTCTTCTTCTTCTTCTTCTTCTTCTTCTTCTTCTCTTCTTCTTCTTCTTCTTCTTCTTCTTCTTCTTCGTCTACTTCTTCTTCTTCTTAATGATAATGATAATAATAATAATGATAATAATAATAATAATAATGATAATAATAATAATAATAATGATAATAATAATAATAATAACAATAATAATAATAACAATAATAATAATAATAACAACAACAATAATAATAACAATAATAATAATAATAATAATAATAATAATAATAATAATAATAATAATAATAATAATAATAATAATAATAATAATAATAATAATAATAATAATAATAATAATAATAATAATAATAATAATAAATAAAAAAATAATTTAATAAAAAAAAATAAATATTGATAATTATCACAAAGAGCGTAATAGCCATGTATTGCTCCAAGCTGTAAGTTTATCCAAATCATTGATCATACCTTAACTGCTTTTATTCATTAATGGGAAAATAACTGGAAACGGTCGTGGATGAAAAGGATATTGGAGTGACTATAGACAATGATATCAGTGTTAAAAAACAAACGCATGTAATAGAGAAAGTAAAAAACCCATCGTAGATGTTTACACTGATCAGGAGAATATATGCCAACACTTTAATGAAAACATAATCATTTCGCTGTAGATCTATAAATCATTAGTGCGTACCCATTTGGATTACACCAATTCGGTCTAGGCACCTTACAAGATGAGACACATCTAGAACTAACAGAGGGAGTTCAAAGAAGAGCAACAAAGCAGATCTCAGGCATAAAGGATTTAACATAATGAAAGGCTTTCAAATTGTCCTTAGTTATAGGTGAATTCGGGGCGATGTGATATAGTAAGTGTACAAGATAGCAAACGGCGTTTATGGCGGAAAATAGGAAACTTCATCAAAAGGGTGTCTGACATTTCTGTACGAAAAGGAACTAGAGGAAACACAAATAAATTGCTCCATTAAAGGCCAAGATTGGACCTTCGGAAATACAGCTTTAGTGTGTGTGTGTGTGTGTGTGTGTGTGTGTGAGAGTGTGTGTGTAAGAGAGAGAGAGAGAGAGAGAGAGAGAGAGAGAGAGAGAGAGAGAGAGAGAGAGAGAGAGAGAGAGAGAGAGAGAGAGAGAGAGAGAGAGAGAGAGAGAGAGAGAGAGAGAGAGAGAGAGAGAGAGAGAGAGAGAGAGAGAGAGAGAGAGAGAGAGAGAGAGAGAGAGAGAGAGAGAGAGAGAGAGAGAGAAAGACACAACTTTGGAACGATTTACCAGATAACATCGTAAGCGCCAAGAGCCTAGATACGTTTACGACTAGAGGCTTGATAAGTTATGGAGGAAGGCAGGAAATAGTCTTATAGTAATAAGCTTATAAAGCCACGATGACTACACGCCTTGAGAAAGACAACTAACAACAGGAGTCCAGCGAAGATTTGCTGGAAACCAACGCTAAGTAACTGTAAGTAGTAAGTAAATAAGTAAGAAGAAGAAAATATCAGCTTACCTCTTCTTAAGAACCAAACTCTGTGCTGCGTAACTTTGAAAGGATAATAAAGCCGAGTTAACATGCGACTAACTAAAATGTAGACCAAAGTTTTATAGCTCGCCCTCAGAGAGCTAGATCTAAGATTCGCCCTGATTCTGATGTCGAATGCTGTGTGTCGAGTGTGACATGCAAAGTTTTATCTTGACAGAAAGTCGGCCAACACAAGATTTGCCGAAAAGACTCGCTAAAATGCAAAAGCATGGACAGTCGAATCGATTTAATAAGTTTAGCATTAAAACACTGCATGATAATGTTAGTCCTTGATTGTGTCCCGTGACCTAAAATGCCATTTATATATGCGTCATCTTAAAGGGACGTAAACAACTCATAAGCAGCGTAGTTGATTGGTAAAGTCGACGTCTTTAAAACCACGTCGTCAGCATTCGCATGCCAATTGTTTACATTAAACTCAGGGCTTTGCTCAATACTGCAACATAACGTCAAGCTTCTAATTTGAAAGAACGTTGGTTTTGTGGTTATTTTGTTTCCATTATAAATACAAAATTTAACTGAACCGTAGCACCACATTACGATTATATAGCGAGGTGGCTTAAGTATTGCTCCGGTGGAAGAGAGGGCGATGGGGGAGAGAGAGAGAGAGAGAGAGAGAGAGAGAGAGAGAGAGAGAGAGAGAGAGAGAGAGAGAGAGAGAGAGAGAGAGAGAGAGAGAGAGAGAGAGAGAGAGGAGAGAGAGAGAGAGAGAGAGAGAGAGAGAGGAAGACAGAGAGAGAGAGACAGAGAGAGAGAGAGAGAGAGAGAGAGAGAGAGAGAGAGAGAGAGAGAGAGAGAGAGAGAGAGAGAGAGAGAGAGAGAGAGAGAGAGAGAGAGAGAGAGAGAGAGAGAGAGAGAGAGAGAGAGAGAGAGAGAGAGAGAGAGAGAGAGAGAGAGAGAGAGAGAGAGAGAGAGAGAGAGAGAGAGAGAGAGAGAGAGAGAGAGAGAGAGAGAGAGAGAGAGAGAGAGAGAGAGAGAGAGAGAGAGAGAGAGAGAAAGAGAAGAGAGAGAGAGAGAACAGAGAGAGAGAGAGAGAGAGAGAGAGAGAGAGAGAGAGAGAGAGAGAGAGAGAGAGAGAGAGAGAGGGGAGAAAGAAAGGGGATAGAACAAGAGAGAGAGAGGGAGATGGGTAGGGGCTAGAATTCATCTTTTTTTCTACATTTTGTATGTCTGGGGATTGGGCTTTTGAAATGCTTCTGTTCCAATCCCTGTGTTAACACTAGACAGCTAGGGTACATGTATTGGAAACGAGACAGATGATTGGTAAAAGGACATCTTTGAGATTCAGTAATACATGTAATAACTAATATGATTACCGTATGAAATCTTTCGACAGCAATTTTCTGTGATTTTGAATTACTCTTTTTACCCTAAAATATCAGTATTTTTGGGCGAAACTGTATTCTAACGAACAGAGTATACATGTATTATGTTCTCTATTATCTGAAACCTTCTAATAATAACAGACTTGCTTTTAAATGGGGGGTAAGACTACATTTTGTAATACATGTATGTTATTTGTGTGTGTGTGTGTATGTGTGTGTGTGTGTGTGAGTAATTGATGTTCATCTGAGAAGGAATCGTGGACAACCTATGCCACTTTGAATGTTTAACATGGTTGCTATTATAGAACAAAGTTGGCCAGTGTGTTAGATCGTTATCACTATTATTTATTATAATATTATTTATCACTACACGTACCCGTAGTCTACCCACTTGTGCTAGCCTTCCAGTTACAATCGATTGAACATGTATGAACAAAGACACATTTAAACTTACCTGTTCTTAGGTTTTAAATCTTCACATGGTTGAGAGAAATTGTGCAACGTTTTTCTGTAAATTGACATGCCCAAGTCTAATCAACGAAATAAATATTTGTGTGGATCAAATAATTTTCCACGTGTTTTTCAATATGCCCACGTACACCGTCAATAAAATCTGTACTTGTTCTGACAGTTTGTTGAATTTGTGCAAGTTTGGTTTAGCAGCTTAATATAATGATTACATATCGACCATTTACATCCCTTGTAATAATGTTCATTTATAAATTTTCACCAACAAGAGGCATCGAGAAAGTGGTGAGAGAGACCTGACAAAATAAAGATACTTTAGGCATTGTGATCTTTCGGCAATGAAAATCTGATTTTAAAAATATAATTTTTATCTTAAATGTAATTGCAGTTGTATAGAATAGTTAATATTCGTGACGTTGTATACACTTTCATTAAATCATAATATATTAAGTCTTATCTATGATAATGATAGTGAGATACCGCTGCTGCTGAACAGTGATAATGATGAATATGCAACATGCGAAACTAACATTTATTAAAGTACTTGTTCGTTCAATGAATGATCACCGACTGGAATCCTATGCTAAACTGAGTCATTATGTCCACGACAGATGAACAGTCCAATACCTGTTTGTCAACAAAATCATCATCAAAGCCTTTAACCCCTACCACTTCTAGCAGGGTATAGGCCACAGACCAGATATTCCCATCTTCCTTCTGCTGGGAGATTTTCTCAGCTTATTCCAGCTGGTTTTCACTGCTTCATAGGAAAGAAGAGGGCCGGAAGAGACTGGATGTCAACAAAACATAGACATGAAAGAGCTACAATTTAAGAACCTCAACACCTCCATAATTTGTTCAAATTTGAGACACTTTGAAGCACCGGTATCTCTTACACTAGATACTGATACAGAATAATGACAATGATGATGACGACGACAGATAAAGATAAAGATCAAGATCAAGATCAAGATCAAGATCAAAATCAAAATCAAAATCAAAATCAAGATAAAGATACAGACAAAAGATAAAGATAAAGATCAAGATCAAGATCAAGATCAAGATCAAAATCAAGATCAACATCAAAATCAAGATCAACATAAAGATGAAGATAAAGATCAAAATCAAGATAAAGATAAAGATAAATATCAAGATAAAGATAAAGATAAAGATAAAGATAAAGATAAAGATAAAATAGAGATAAAGATAAAGATAAAGATAAAGATAAAGATAAAGATAAAGATAAAGATAAAGATAAAGATAAAGATAAAGACAAAGACAATGATAAAGATAAAAATAAAGATAAAGATAAAGATAGTCTGTTTTCTCCCACAATTTATAGTCTGTTTCCTCCCACAAGTATAGCTCACCGAATTTATCAAAAGTTATTCTCTACCAGGCAATTTCATTCAAAAGTTATTCTCTAGCAGGCAATTTCATTCAAAGTTATTCTCTAGCAGGCAATTTCATTCAAACGTTATTCTCTAGCAGGACAATTTCATTCAAAAGTTATTCTCTACCAGGCAATTTCATTCCAAAGTTATTCTAGCAGGCAACATTCAAAAATTTCTCATTCAAAAGTTATTCTCTAACAGGCAATTTCATTCAAAACTTATTCTCTAGCAGGCAATTTCAAAAGTTATTCTCTAACAGGAAATTTAATTCAAAAGTTATTCTCTAGCAGGCAATTTCATTCAAAAGTTATTCTCTAGCAGGCAATTTCATTCAAAAGTTATTCTCTAGCAGGCAATTTCATTCAAAAGTTATTCTTTAGCAGGCAATTTATTCAAACAGTTATTCCTAGCAGGCAATTTCATTCAAAAGTTATTCTCTACCAGGCAATTTCATTCAAATTGCTGGGTATGCATTCTATTCCAGGCAATTTAATTCAAAAGTTAAAAAAGCAAAATTAAAGTTATTCTCTACCAGTAAATTTCATTCAAAAGTTATTCTCACAGGCAATTTCATTCAAAAATTATTCTCACCACAACCCATTCGAAAAGTCATTCTTAACATTCAAAAGGTTATTCTCTACCAGGAAATTTTATTCAAAAGTTATTCTCTACCAGGCACATTCAAAAAGTTATTCTCCACCAGGAAATTTTATTCAAAAGTTATTCTCTACCTGGCAATTTCATTCAAAAAGTTATTCTCCACCAGGAATTTTATTCAAAAGTTATTCTAAGACCTCATGTTCAAAAGTCATTCTCTATCAGACAATTTCATTCAAAAGTTATTCTCTAGCAGGCAATTTAATTCAAAAGTTATTCTCTACCAGACAATTTCATTCAAATATTCTCTCAGGCAATGTCCAAAAGTTATTCTCTAACAGGAAATTTAATTCAAAAGTTATTCTCTAGCGCAATTTCACAAAAGTTATTCTCTGCCAGGCAATTTTATTCAAAAGTTATTCTCTAGCAGGCAATTCCTTTCAAAAGTTATTCTTTGCAGGTAATTTCATTCAAAAGTTATTCTCTAGCAGGCAATTTATTCAAAAGTTATTCTCTGCAGACAATTTCATTCAAAAGTTATTCTCTAGCAGGCAATTTCGTTCAAAAGTTATTCTAGCAGGCAATTTCGTTTAAAAGTTATTCTGGCAATTTCATTCAAAAGTTATTCTCTAGCAGGCAATTTGATTTATCTCTACCACGAAATTTCCATTCAAAAGTTATTCTCTAAATTTCGTTTAAAAGTTATTCTCTAGCAGGCAATTTCATTCAAACGTTATTCTCTAGCAGGCAATTTCATTCAAAAGGAGCAATTTCATTCAAAAGTTATTTTCTGGCGAGCATACAGTACAGTTGCCTGTCGG
>JAXRKP010000068.1:127500-135000 GCA_037039925.1 Doris montereyensis | reverse complement strand
CCTAAGAGTACTGCGTCGTGAAAAAAGTCCTGAGCAATCTTGGGATTTGAACCATTATCTTTGTGATTACAAGTTCACAGAGCTACCGCCACGACGTCTGTAAGTGTAGTAAGATTACCTGCAAACAGCCGTTGTTTTCGTCGGTGTCCAGCAGGAATCCACGTGGTGGGTACCAGTGTACTGTAGGAAGCAGGGTCAAGTAGCCAGCGTCTGGGAAAGAAATCAATATGTCATGACATACATCTACATTAGCTTGGTGTCACGATGATGGTGACCACAATGATGGTGACCACAACTGTGATGGTGACCACAACTGTGATGGTGATGGTGACCACAACTGTATGATGGTGATGGTGACACAATGACCACAACTGTGAGATGGTGACCACAACTGTGATGGTGACCACAACTGTGATGTGATGGTGACCACAATGATGGTGACCACAACTGTGATGGTGATGGTGATATAGCTGTGATGGTGACCACAACTGTGATGGTGACCACAACTGTGATGGTGACCACAATGGTGACCACAACTGTGATGGTGACTGTGATGGTGATGGTGACCACAACTGTGATGTGATGACTGTGATGGTGATGGTGACCACAACTGTGATGATGACCACAACTGTGATGGTGACCACAATGTATGTATGTGACCACAATGTGTGATGTGATGGTGACCACAACTGTGATGGTGATGGTGACCACAACTGTGATGGTGATGGTGACCTGTAGAATACAATGTGATGGTGACCACAACTGTGATAGTGATGGTGATGGTGACCACAACTGTGATGGTGATGGTGACCACAACTGTGATGGTGTGTGATGATGGTGACCACAACTGTGATGTGTGATGATGGTGACCACATCTGATAGAAAAAACACAACTGTGATGGAACAACAACTGTGATGTGACACATGCTGTGATGGTGACTACAACTGTGATAGTGATGGTGACCACAACTGTGATGGTGATGGTGAACAACTGTGATGGTGATGGTGACACAAATGGTGAAAGTGATGGTGACTACAACTGTGATGACCACAACTGTGATGGTGACCACAACTGTGATGGTGATGGTGACCACAACTGTGATGGTGACTGTGATGGTGATGGTCCACAACTGTGATGGTGATGGTGACTACAAGTGTGATGGTGACTACAACTGTGATGGTGATGGTGACCACAAATGTGATGGTGACTACAACTGTGATGGTGATGGTGACTGTGATGGTGATGGTGACTACAACTGTGATGGTGATGGTGACTACAACTGTGAGGTGAACAACTGTGATGGTGATGGTGACCACAACTGTGATGGTGACCACAACGTGATGGTGACCACAACTTGATTGATGGTGACCACAACATGTGATGACCACAACTGTGATGGAATACAACTGTGATGTGATGGTGATGGTGACACAACTGTGATGGTGATGATGACCACAACTGTGATGGTGATGGTGAACCAGAAAGAGTGACCACAACTGTGATGGTGATGGTGACCACAACTGTGATGGTGATTTACAAGTGATGGTGATGGTGACCACAACTGTGATGGTGATGGTGACCACAACTGTGATGGTGACCACAACTGTGATGGTGACACACTGTGATGGTGACCACATGATGGTGACCACAACTGTGATGGTCCACAACTACAACTGTGATGGTGATGGTGACTACAACTGTGATGGTTAGACGCTTCAACTGTGATGGTGATGGTGACTACAACTGTGATGGTGACTACAACTGTGATGGTGACTACAACTGTGATGGTGATGGTGACTACAAGAGTACAACTGTGATGGTGATGGTGACTACAACTGTGATGGTGATGTGACTACAATGGTGATGGTGATTTGAACAACTGTGATTGTGATGGTGACTACAAGTGTGATGGTGATGGTGACCACAACTGTGATGGTCTACAACTGTGATGGTGATGGTGCAAACAGCCGTTGATGTGATGGTGTCCAGCAACTGATGTGACTACAAATGTGATGGTGATGGTGATGGTGAGCTACGTCTGGGAAAGAAATCAATACGTGATGGTGACATACATCTACATTGATGGTGATGGTGACTACAACTGTGATGGTGATGGTGACCACAACTGTGATGGTGACCACAACTGTGATGGTGATGGTGACCACAACTGTGATGGTGATGGTGACCACAACTGTGATGGTGACCACAACTGAGATGGTGATGATGGTGACCACAACTGTGATGGTGATGGTGACCACAACTGTGATGATGATGGTGACCACAACTGTGATGGTGATGGTGACCACAACTGTGATGGTGACCACAACTGTGATGGTGACTACAAATGTGATGGTGACCACAACTGTGATGGTGATGGTGACCACAACTGTGATGGTGATGGTGACCACAACTGTGATGGTGATGGTGACCACAACTGTGATGGTGATGGTGACCACAACTGTGATGGTGACCACACTGACCACAACTGTGATGGTGACCACAACTGTGATGATGGTGACCACAACTGTGATGGTGACTACAACTGTGATGGTGATGGTGACCACAACTGTGATGGTGATGGTGACCACAACTGTGATGGTGATGGTGACTACAACTGTGATGGTGATGGTGACCACAACTGTGATGGTGATGGTGACTACAACTGTGATGGTGATGGTGACCACAACTGTGATGGTGATGGTGACCACAACAACTGTGATGGTGATGGTGACCACAACTGTGATGGTGATGGTGACCACAACTGTGATGGTGATGGTGACACAACTGTGATGGTGACTACAACTGTGATGGTGACTACAACTGTGATGGTGATGGTGACTACAACTGTGATGGTGATGGTGACCACAACTGTGATGGTGATGGTGACCACAACTGTGATGGTGACTGTGATGGTGACCACAACTGTGATGGTGACCACAATGGTGACTGACCACAACTGTGATGGTGATGGTGACTACAACTGTGATGGTGACTACAACTGTGATGGTGACTACAACTGTGATGGTGATGGTGACTACACAACTGTGATGGTGATGGTGACTACAACTGTGATGGTGACTAGAACTGTGATGGTGATGGTGACTACAACTGTGATTGACTACAACTGTGATGGTGATGGTGACTAAATGTGATGGTGACCACAACTGTGATGGTGATGGTGACTACAACTGTGATGGTGACTACAACTGTGATGGTGATGGTGACCACAACTGTGATGGTGATACAACAACTGTGATGGTGATGGTGACCACAACTGTGATGGTGACTACAACTGTGATGGTGATGGTGACTGTGATGGTGACACAACTGTGATGTGGTGACCACAACTGTGATGGTGATGGTGACCACAACTGTGATGGTGATGGTGACCACAACTGTGATGGTGATGGTGACCACAACTGTGATGGTGATGGTGACCACAACTGGTGATGGTACATGAGATGGTGACTACAACTGCGATGGGATGGTGACCACAACTGTGATGGTGATGGTGACCACAACTGTGATGATGGTGACCACAACTGCGATGGTGACCACAACTGTGATGGTGACTACAACTGTGATGGTGACCACAACTGTGATGGTGACTACAACTGTGATGGTGATGGTGACTACAACTGTGATGGTGATGGTGACTACAACTGTGATGTGATGGTGACTACAACTGTGATGGTGATGGTGACTACAACTGTGATGGTGATGGTGACTACAACTTGATGTGATGGTGACTACAACTGTGATGGTGATGGTGACTACAACTGTGATGGTGACTACAACTACAACTGTGATGGTGATGGTGACTACAACTGTGATGGTGATTACAACCGTGATGGCGAGCAACTGTGTATGGTGACTACAATGATGGTGGCTACAACTTGATGGTGACTACAACTGTGATGGTGACCACAACTGTGATGGTGAACAATGATGGTTACAACTGTGATGGTGACTACAACTGTGATGGTGACTACAAGATGGTGATACAAGGTGATGGTTACAACTTTGATGGTGGCTACAAATGTGATGGTGACTACAACTGTGATGGTGACCACAACTGTGATGGTGACCACAACTGTGATGGTGACTACAAGTGATGGTGACTACATTGTGATGACTACAACTGTGATGGTGATGGTAATGATGGTGACTACACGATGATGGTGACCACAATTGTCTACAATGATGGTGACCACAATGATGGTGATGATGGTGACCACAACTGATGATGGTGATGAAAATATACACGATGACGCCGATTATAATGATGATAAAGATAAAGATGGATTTATAGGGCCGCAAGTGCAGGCTCACTGAGTGTACATCATTTATCCCCCAGCAGCCATTTCATTCAAAGTCCTTCTCAACACCCGGGGCAGTATACTAAACACATTAGCCTGTTAGGATTTTCGTACTAACACTGACAATATATTTAACTACCTATAGCTGGGTGCTCATTCGCACCTGAGTCAAGCGAGGAAAGAAGAATGAATTACTTTTTCCTAAGAGTACAACATTTTTTCAAACCAGTGTCGTCGTGATTACAAGCTCACAAGACTACGGTTCAGGTACGATGCTGCTGCTGCTGCTGCTGCTGATGCTGCTGCTGATAATGATGATGATGATGATGATGATGATGAGATGATGATGATGATGATGATGATGATGATGATGATGATGATGATGATGATGCTGATAATAATGGCGCCTACCGTAACCATTATTATCAAGATGTCGATGCCGTTGATAGTGCTGAAGATAATGACGATAAGGATGATGGGGATGATGATGATGGTCAGGTGATGATGATGAAGATGATGATGATGATGATGATGATGATGATGATGATGATTATAGCGCCTACCGCAACGATTATTATCAAGTTGTCGATGGCATTAATAGTGATGAAGATAATGACAACAATGATGATGATAATAATGATTATGATGATGATGATGATGATGATGATGATGATGATGATGAGGATGATGATGCTGGTGATAATGATGGTGATGATGAGGATTATGATAATGGCGCCTACCACAACGAATATCATCAAGATGTCGATGGAATTGAGAGTGATGAAGATAATGACGACGAGGATGATGATGATGATGATGATCATGATGATGGTGGAGAAAATTATTGACAAGCATTGGTGACACATGTATCTATTATCCATCTAAGTCTAATTATCGATTTATCTGTGGGTATGTCTATCTTAGAGATATTCATCACTCGACGAGGACAAATAAAATGTTTATTTCAGTCTTTTCTAACTTCTTTTTAATTCTTTGTTTTCCTGTCTCTATGTTGTTGTTCTTATCGTTGTGGTTGTTATTTTTGTCGTTGTCGTCGTCATTCTTGTTGTTGATGATGATGTAGTTGTTGTTATTGTTACTGTTGTTGTCGTTGTTATTGTTGCTGATGTTCTTGTCGTTGTTGTTGTTGTCGTTGCTATTGTTGCTGTTGTTGTTGTTGCTGTTGTTATTGTTGTTGTCGTAATTGTGGTGGTTGTTGTTATTGTTGTTGTAGTCATTGTGGATGTTGTTGTTGATGATGATGTAGTTGTTGTTATCGTTGCTTTTGTTGTTGTTGTCGTTGTTGTTGTTGTCGTTGTTGTTATCTTTGTTGTCGTTGTCGTTGATGATGATGTAGTTGTTGTTGTCGTTGCTGGTTTTGTTATCGTTGTCTTTATTGTCGTTTTTGTTGTTGATATTGTGGCGTTGTTAGTTTTGCCTGTATGTATTAAATGCATTTCATGACCAGGTTTCAACCTTTGTCCCTACCTTGGTGCCAGGGTACATCGCCGTCAGAATTGGCGGGTACCTTTGGTCGAATGTTCCAAACTGTTGGCACACACCTGGTCACCCAGTATTTGTTCCATTAAATTCAGTAAGCGCTCGTGTGTATGGAGATTCCTAAAGGCCTTGACGAGAAGAGAATGGTGATTATGATAAGAACTAAATCGCTGATTGATGAAATAAGTATTAAAAAAAAACTATCATGTAACAGTAATAATAACAGTAGAACATTGTTATAGCGCTTTTCGCCGAAACTTCAAGGCGATTTACAATAAAAGATGAAATAATCTTTAAAAAATTCAAATTTCAATGTTGCATTCCAGACACATTCACACCAATAAAACATTATTAAAATTGCGCATCGTACATATTTCAATTATACAGAAGGGATTTCCTAAAAAGAAATTGTGTTTTTAATAGTTTTATAAGAAAATATCAAGACGTAAAATCTCACAGATGGAGGTGAAGCATTTCATATTTGTGGTCCAAATTTGCTAAAATTTCAATCTCCGAAAAGTTTCAAGTGAATGTTTGGAATTGTCAATAATTTAGAATTTTGAGATCTTAACACACAAGGCGGTTGATATGGGAAGAGCAGATTTTGAATGTAGATTGAGGCAGCGGACTGCAGTGATTTGTAATAAAAAAAGATAAATCTTGTAATTGATTCGTGCCCTTACCGGAAGCCAGCGAAGGGCTTTCAGAAAATCTCTGCTCATGCTTTATTTCTTTACATCTTCGATTTGTTGACGTTTTTATCTCACTGTCATATCCCCTTTATGTTAATGTTATACTAACACCAACAATTCATCATCAACACCCATAACAACAACAACAACAACAACAACAACAACAACAACAACAACAACAACAACAACAGTAGCAAGAATTATGATGGAAATAGATCTAGGTTGGTACTTTTCAAATTAATCTTCTTATTTTGTATATGTTTATTTGCTCCCCCCCCCCCCCCGTTAACTCGTGGCTTTTATTTATAACTACAAACGGCATCTATTTCCTAAATGTAGAACAACAACAAATTAAACTAAATCCTAAAGGTTGGAAAATCAAAGAGAGAAAGTAAATTATGTTGATTTCATCGTAAAAATATAAACTCTCAATATGATTGATATTCATTCCGCGCTAGGAAACTTTGCTCCACCAGGTCATATGACTTGGGCTAAAACAACTTTTGAAAATTGAGGCAAAGGATAAAAGGAAACACCCTAAATAAAGCTACAATAATAATATTTCTGAGGTTTAGGCAATGTCAGTCAACGCTGGTATTCAAAGCAATCTGGCATCTCTACTTTTCCGGTTCGGTTCAACATTGACGAGACCAAACTAAATAATCGAAGCGATGTCAATCAATCACAATTTAAATGACGGTTAAAATAACCAACCTGTAGCAAGATGCCATGTTTGTGCACCAAGATACTGGCCTCTGGGAATTCTTCTTCTATTTTCATCAGCCTTTCAAACACGTTGATGTCCTTGTGTAGGGCTGTGGAACGTATGGAATCACGTGGTTTGAGCTTAGCTCTAATTATAGTTACATTATCAAGTTATTATAGAACATTACAAGTTGTCGTTGTTGTTGTTGTTGTTATTATTATTGTGGCTGCTTTTATACGTCTTTCAAACCAGTTTCTAAATGCGCTGTGAAAATATGTTTTT
>JAXRKP010000068.1:112500-122500 GCA_037039925.1 Doris montereyensis | reverse complement strand
AATAATAATAATAATAATAATAATAATAATAATAATAATAATAATAATAATAATAATAATAATAATAATACACACTTACAAACAATATTGTTCTATTTTTAAATTCTTATTAAAAATTAATGTTACAGAACTATTTAGATTAGTTGTACTTCTAGATATATTGTGTCGACCAAAGTTATTGTTACTTTACCTGTTTGAGTTTACTGTCTGAACTGTGACGCTGTTTCTGTCCTGACTCTAGCCTGGCTGTTGAAATTGCAATGACTGACACTGGTAGCCACACACGCCTTCAACAACCTGCATGTCATTGTCCCACGAGTGGCTTGCTACAACAAGAGTTGTTATCTCCATGCGCTCCTTTTATTGATAAAAACTTGCCACTCAAAATATGCTTTCCTTCTTCCTTTATCGCCACAATGAACGCTATCAAAAACAACCTTATTTGAGCATGTATTATGAATATTGCCTTAGATGGCTTCTATTAAAGTTGGTTCTACATTGTGTTCTTTTAAGGAATGCCATAGTTCGCCCCTCCTTATCAGTGAATGAATGGACGCACGATAGTAGAAAAGTGGCAACGGTTTATGGAAACGCTTTTCAGTTGTACTCAAGAGGTAGGACAAAAATCAAAGGAGATAGGAAAAGTGGCAACTGTTTATGGAAACGCTTTTCAGTTGTACTCAAGAGGTAGGACAAAAAATCAAAGGAGATAGGAAAAGAACGTCATGGTGGAATGAGAATGTCACAACTAAGCCTGGAAGAAATACTTACAAACGAAGAGGCCAAAGGATAATTTAATATGATGGATTACGTGAGTAAAAACAACAACAGTGGGAAGAGTTTGAACAACGACTTAAAAAAAGCTACCAATGTAATCACTGCACTAGGGAGCAACGTAGAGCTTGAGAAAGACCGAAACATGTCCAATTAGACTAAATTAAGAACGCTTAAGGAGAAGCAATGAAGGGAGATAATGAAATCGTGGAAACTTGGAAAAATTAATTTCAGCAGTTACATGATCCGACCAAAACATGTGAAACGAAGATCACAGATCAATTAGTAAGAATAAAATATGTTACAAATGAGACAAATGAAGATGTAAATATCTGTACATCCAAACGAAAAGTTTCCTCTATTTTTGTCGGTGCCTACACGCTGTGTGTCGCCACACGCCATTGTCTTGGCCCTACTAGACGAGGATCGGTGTCAGTCTTCTTGAGGCCTAGCACGTCCCTGCCTTCACAACAATTAATTTAGGCTCTCTAAACTCTAAGATACACGGCGTTTGTAGCTAAACGCTGGTTTGTTGCTTTCCGGTTGTTTACGACAAGTCGGATACCATTTCGCTGTGTTGATTGATTGATGGGCGTTCTGCAGTAAGATTGCCACGACAAACACACCGTTCCGTAGCTAAACGCTGGGCAAGCCGCTTACTTGCCAAGACAAGTACACCGTTCCGTAGCTAAACGCTGGGCAAGCCGCTTACTTGCCACGACAAGTACACCATTTCGTAGCCATGTGATGGGCAAGCTGCTTACTAGCCACGACACAGTACACCGTTCCGTACACCGTTCCGTAGCCATGCGATGGCAAGCCGCTTACTTGCCACGACAAGTACACCGTTCCGTAGCTAAACGATGGGCAATCCGCTTACTAGCCAAGACAACTACACCGTTCCGTAGGCAAACGATGGGCAATCCACTTACTAGCCAAGACAACTACACCGTTCCGTAGGCATGCGATGGGCAAGCCACTTACTGGCCAAGACAACTACACCGTTCCGTAGGCATGCGATGGGCAAGCCACTTACTGGCCAAGACAAGTACACCGTTCCGTAGCCATGCGATGGGCAATCCGCTTACTAGCCAAGACAAGTACACCGTTCCTAGCCATGCGATGGGCAATCCACTTACTGGCCAAGACAAGTACACCGTTTCGTAGCCATGTGATGGGCAATCCGCTTACTGGCCAAGACAAATACACCGTTCCGTAGCCATGCGATGGGCAATCCGCTTACTAGCCAAGACAACTACACCGTTCCGTAGGCATGCGAGGGCAAGCCCTTAAGTAGCCAAGACAACTACACCGTTCCGTAGCCATGCGAGGGGAAACCCTAGCTAGCCGAGACAAGTTCAGTAGCCAAGCGCTGGGCAACTTTATTGAACATCTCCTGGCTAACCCGTATTCGGCAGTCTTTACTTTAGAGGAAAAGTTGGTCATAAGGCAGCGTGGTCAAGATCAACCTGATGTGTGTTTTGCTTGTGAAAGGCAACATAAAGTTTAACATAGATTAGTTTTCCATAATGAAATGGTTGACGGCTAGATTCTAAAGTGGAAGAAAAAAAAATCGATTCAGTTTTTATTGTATATTATTTGGTGGCGAAACTGTTTGCTCCGTTACAGGTTAGAATCTACGGATTTGAAACAATTGTGAGAAGGTATTACTAGTATTAGGTGACACCTAGGCAGAGCTGTTAGCACTCACATCTCTTGTGCTGTGCACATAACAATAGATCTCTTGGTACACACGGCATGGCAATCTCCACTACTCGTGTCTATGTGTGCGGTGTGCCTTTGTCTGACTGCTTCTATCTGTCTCTATCTCTGTCTCTTTATCACTTCGTCTCTCTCTCTGTCTCTCTCTCCGTCTCTTTCTGTCTCTCTGTCTGTATATCCCAAAATAAAACACAACCATGACACTAATGACTTGCGAGTCAAAGCTGAGAAATTCTGAGATCGTTGATTCCACCGTGTCTTCGTTTCAGATTTGTTTGTTTTCTTTTTAATAGTTGTGCTGGATACGCTAATGTAAAACAATACCTTTCTACTCATATGTATGTACAGATTCAATTTTCTTACTATCATTTGTACCTTTGTTATTATAATTGATATAATTCTGCTATTTTTCTGTATATTATATTCTGTATATTCTATATATTTTCTGTATATTTTTATATATATATATATATATATATATATATATATATATATATATATTTATTTATATATTTGAAAGTTCAAGACTTCTACAACGTTTTGGACAAAGTAAGCTATAATCTACGTCATAGTTAATAAGATCTGAATAACCATAACATTAAAAGTAATAAAAGTCTGGTTGTTCTTGATACGATAACATATTTTCCCCCCACTCACATCATTATGTTGAACACGAAAACTATGTTTTGAAGGTGTTGAATCGTATCCAAATCTGGTCCTTTCTCAATCAATCCTATGGTTTTACCAATCATTCAATTGAAGAAAAGGTTATTGCACATGAAAATAATGCAGTCTTATTTCTATGTGGAACAAATTGTCTCATGGACAATATCGTAAGTCCTGTATTTATTTTGACATCTTCAGTGGTGAGTTGGGCACATCCCTAATTTGGCACTGAAGGCAATACTTATTTGGCGAATATAACATGAGACTGAGACAGCGCGAAGTGCAAAAAGAAAATGAAAAAGAGATGCGTAGATCTAGGTGAATTGGCAGAGCTACCTGAAGGCTGGGGAAAGCTGTTGAGTCGAGACTCGAGAACAAGTTGCAAGTCTAGATATTCTCAGATCTTCTAATAAGATTGAGTTAAATCTCGACAACAGAAATTAAGAAGCATTCAAGGATCAATCATTTAAATAATTGTTTCTCCCTGAATATTCTATTCTAGATAAGATCTAGATTTTCTCTCCACCATGGCTGACATCCCATTTTTGTCAAGCACTCCTAGGATGTCTACTTCAAAGCTTACGAACTATTCAAACGTGAGTGTTGTACCACTTATTGACGTGTTTGTAACATTTTAAGTCAAGATATGAATTTCTTGGATTTGATATTCTCAATTTAGATCTACATCTAGCTCTTGATCCAGAGTATTTTTAGAAATCTAAATACTAGATCTAAATAGAGATTGAAATTTTATTCCTCTTCTTTTTTTCTTTCCAATCATGAAACCAGGAAGGTGTCAGACATTTAGATCTAGAAAGCTTAATCTAGACTCTAGCTAGAGTAGGTCTAATTCAGTTTTTATCAAGATTATGATCATTCCTTTATCAGTGAAAACATGCTTGCAGTTTGTGGTTATGTTGCTCCGATCAAGATGTTTCAATGATGGCGACTGGTCTGCAAATATTGTGTGCTGATGTGAGGCGTAGAAGAGGTATCAATCAATGGCTTTGTTCATCTGATGGGTGCCTGAATCAACATCAAAGTGCCTGGCGCTGGCTCAGCATGATCTAGCAGAGATTCTAGGCTTACAACATCATGTATATTTTCCAGAGATAGAAACCTGGCATTGCTGTTCTGAATTTGAAATTTTCCGTTAGATTGCAATGCATTGAATCTCGCAGACTGACAATATGTGGCCTTCGACTTAAAGAAAACCAGCCTGTTAGCCAGACTGAAGTTTTTTAAAGTGGCTGGCTCTTAGGCTTATTTATTAAGGCTGTCGTTATTCCCAACCATGTTGGGAATACTAATTTTTATTATACAATTCCCTACCAGGTGTTGGGAATTTAAGAAAAATTAGTATTCTCACCTGTATTTCACTTGCCTTTCTGTCAGTTTGTCAAGCTTCCATGAGGATGTGATTATATTTGGCAAGCTGAACCTATATTATTCATTTCGTATAATAGTACTGTAGATTATAACGCAAATTTAGTTAATGGGATAATAGGAATGATTTGGTCTTTAAAGTTCCTTCAAAATCATGACGGCCCTTAGAGCCGGAGTGTATCTCAGTTTCTATAGAAGGAAGCAGTGAAAACGCTAGGCAGACGCAGGTTTTTATTAGTATTTAGTGCTCGTACCGATTTGCACGTAGGGAAAATATGTGTTACGTCTTTCCCAAGCAGCACGTCAGACTTTGCTTTGCTACGATTCAAATATATGGGATCTGAAGATCCCAAATCCGACAAGTTAAGGAGAGGGAGCGGGTTCTGAAAGTGAAAGCCATTTTGAAAACCCATAGAGCAAGTCAACTAGGACCTGATTTTTGAGTTCCACGATCTAAATTAGAGGAGAAAATATGAGAAACTGAAATTTTGTCAGATATTGCCACGGCAACGCCATAACATGCATTTTCAAAAATGTAAAGTTTGCATCAATGATTTTGGGATGGGTCTCAAAATTGGTACACTACTTTATTTACATCTATAGAACACAAATTAAACTTTTAGTTTTATGGTTTGTTGAAAGTTGCATATAAAATGTTTACAATTTACAGCAATTTTATTCAACTAAAAAATTCATTTTTCGGAAAGTATACAAAATAACATCTAACGCATGCATAGTTTTATTCCATGCATCAAAAGCAAGGTTTGTGCCAAATGTCAAGTCAATCGAATAAAAAATGCGAGTTAAGTTAGAAAAAAAACCAAAAATGACATTGAGATATTCGTGTTTTTCTCTTATTTTCTGTTATTTGAATACATTTTCTCCCATAAACCTAAGAAAAGAGTAGGATAATACTTTGAAACATCATAAAACCTTGAGAGGTTGTCAACTTCTCATTGACACTCTCATTTTGAGATGGTGCTCTTTGATAATAGGTGAAAGGAATATGTTCCATAACTTCCAGCCGATCTAACTCAATATTCATAATAGATGCTCAAATAAGGTTGATTTTGATAGCGTTCATTGTGGCGATTGAAATGACTATCAACTTGCCGTACTTAAGATAATATTTCTGGCTTTTATTGTATAATAGCTGTGTTGAAAGATAGGCCTGTATTGTTTCTAAAAATTGCATAAATTCAAAGAATCGATACTGAGCTTCTTTTATGATATCATTAGACGGGAATTAACTGCTCTATCCACTAGTATGGTAGACTAGATCTGTCCTATTTTTGGTAAATATGGCATTTCCAGAACCCGCTCCTCCCTTAACTACTCTGTCACCGATGTCATTATCTATAAAGTATTTTGCCTATGATTGTTATAAATTAAAATTTTGTGTTCTCTTTGTTATTGTATAGTTGTTTTACCAATCTTGAATTAAAATATACTTTTGATACGCTTTTTTACAGGAATGCAGTGGGCGTAAGACATTACAGACAATTCAGCCATCAGCAGATACAAAGTTTATTGACCGTCACTCAGAATGCAGGGTAAGAATAGTGAGATTGATTTTTATGTCAACATTATGATGGTCTTCAGTCAGTGATAGACAGTCACCCCTGAAATGATTTAAAAGCTTTGGATTTTGATCTAAGTGTTAAGATTGCTTGCTTAGCTTTAAAGTGTCTTCATAACATGGCTCTGACTATTTAATGTCTATATTTCGACTCATGTTTCTACACAATCTCTTCATTCAGCCCACCTGTTGCAGATTGTGAAGAAAACCCTGCACAAGCTGCAACAGGTGGGCTGAATGAAAAGATTGTCCCTGGTTTTTATGCAGTTTGGAACTTCCTGTTTGTCAATACCAGGACATTGCTGCAACTTGGAGATGTTCAAAGCAAAATTGAAAACAACTTTTTACAAACTTCAACTAAACTTTATTTTAGTTTCGTGTTGATGTATAACAATGTGTGTTGGAATATTTTATGTACTCAAACGCCTGAGCATTATTATGGCTGCCTTATACAAATTGTCATTATTATTATTATAAAGTTTGTCGTTGTCTCTCTTTGGGAAAGGCACTTGTAACACAATTTTCCTCCCTTTGTACTAAGCTGGGGGCAAAACAGACCAGTGTCTTGACCAAGGGGTGTTCTTGAAACACTCCTTCGCCTTAACTTTGGTTTCCTCTTATATGAAGATCAGATGTAATTCTGTACTTTCATACATTATAGATACAAGCTCTCTGCTTAGAAGGAATATGCTTCTCTAAAGTTTTATGTCATGTACATATCCATATCTTTGCTTTACCCTACCTTTAGATTCCATTTCCAAGCACAAGAAAATGATTTCAAGTGACAACAAACATCATCATGTACCTCTTCAAACAAAGGTCATCACATCGTCGGATATCTATCACGATAGTGGGACATCTGTTGATTGTCAAACGGACAACTCACTTCTTGAAGCATTGCTGGAAGAGAGACAGCTACGTGTCCATGAATGTTTCCACTGACAGTGGTCACCAGTCTGGTTTTTTGGATCAAATCTTTGACCTCATGGGCAATGGTATTGTTTATTGGTTATTGCTCTTCCTCATGGGCAATGGTACATTTGGTTGGCCTTTGACCACATGGGTAATGGTATTTTTGGTTGTGTGGTGAATGCTTTTTGCAGTGTCTGGTAGTCAGAAGATAAAGATGGCGTGGCTCAGAAAGCAAGATTTCATGTGTCTACTTACAGAATTGAGTTCTTTGTGATATGTTGGAACTTTTACATTGTTTTGTTTTCTTCCAACATATTCCTATGGGAAGCTTAGAAAATGTCAACACGCCACAGTTGATCTTGTTGTAGGGAAATTTAATCTAAGTCAGGTGTTCCGTTCATGGAATCTACACACTAATGGGTTGAGAAAATGTCATCAAGTGGTGGAGGTTTGGGGGTAATTTGAAAGCATCGATGTTCCCTTAGTATGAGTTAAGATAAATGTTTACTTTTTGGAAAGAACAATTTTAATTGTAACAATTGTACTTATTTGATATTTTACATTTGCTCCTATACAGCTGAAGCCAGTAAAATGTCATAATAGATTCATTGCTTATCTAATTAGGTAGTCCAAACCGAAATCTCAAATGTAAGCAATGGATAAGCAATTGCTGCCACTGAAAGAATTTTATTACCTGAGTAATTTGATACCAAATCGTTTCTGTAGGTCAATATTAAACGAATTTTGTAATTTTCGAAAATTTGTTAAATTTTTCAAATAAGCTAAAACACCAAATTAAACTTCTGTAATTTGCAAAAACGGCCACTCACAAAACTCATAATTAAACTTGAAGTCATGAATACATAGAACAAGCCCAATTTTTTACAGCGTAATTTGTCTGATACACACTTAATCGACGATACACACACACGGCCTGAGCCGAGCGACTGGTCAGTAACGCTTTGCTAATTTTGGTAAGAACGCCGTACCATTTTTTGGTTGAGCACAATCGGTTAAATCGCTAATTGCTGCACGCCATTCTGCGGTATTTACAGCCGATTAGATTGACCAATTCATCTGCCCAGTTTTTCATTGTTAATTTTTTTCCCTTTGACTACTAGCTGTCTATCGTTTTCTCCGTATCTCCGGCGAGTGAAGAATACCTGTAGCTCTCCTGCTTCCGAAATAGCAATTGTCTTCCTGTCGTCATAGTAGAACTCATAGCCGTCTTGTGATTACTGTATTGTGAAAAAATCACTGCTTTAATTTTTTAATAAATTTAGTATGAACATTTGATAAGAACCATAACAAACTATACATTTTTAAAAAGGTCATGAAATTCTCTAAGTGATAAGATGGTTTTTGAATGAAAAAGACAATATTTATAAACTTTTAAAGGGATCCCAAAATAAGAATTACGTAGTTTTGGCGGCCATATTGGATATTTGCCCAGGGGTCAAAGCTATGTCATCATGAATTTTTAAATTATTTGTTTTTAGCATAAAACATGACAACACCTTTCCAGAAATGTAGAGTTTGTTTAAGTTTTTAGCATAAACAACTCTCGAAATAATATAACAAACATGTCATTATATACCCCTTTAAAGCCTCCGCAGCTCACAAAAAACTGTCAAGCAGTTGTAGGGTTAAACAAAGCTCTGTCGCTGTAACTCTCAAAGTCGAAATTTAATGACACTAGTAGTTTCTAATGCAAAATTGATTGAGCTTTCTTTTGGTGGGCTTGTTACCTCTGAGTTTCTTACGTAAGTGGCTCTACAGAACGTTTAAAAATTTTGCTCTCCTCGGATGACATTGGCAGGAGTAATGGGTATCATTGTAAAGCCTATTTTTAGCACAATCTGATTTGACCAAAGAAAGAGAGAGGGGAGTCTGATGAACTGATTTTTCACTGGCTTCCTCGTCTGACTACCCTTGTTTACTAGAGTGTGAGAGCACATTGTATTACACAGTCCCTATCACAACACACATGGTTGGAAAGGGCTTGAATAGATTTTACCAATGGTATAAGCCATAAATACTTCTATGTTGTATAGAAGAGAGGGGGCAAGGTGAATAGGACCGAAAAATTAGTGATATGTGCGACTCGCACCGTGGTGGGTTTGGACAAGCTACTCAATGCTGCGTTTCGTAATTGATTGATGAAGTGAATGTTGTGTATTTTTCAATCATGAGGTAAAGCAAATGTTTCTGAATAGAATGAGTAGACCAGACCTATTATTTCTTAATTTGACTTTCATTGCAGAATCTATCCCAGACCGTTATTGGAAAGACATTGCGGAAGAGAGGAGACTAGCTTTGCAAAAGACTTTGGAGGAGAATAGAGAGGTAGTGGTTATATTTGTTATGAGGCAGAAATGTTTGAAAAAGAAAAGGAAGGTTTCATCATGTCAGTAGCTATAGGGATTTGTTTCTGTAGTGATATCCTCTATCTGTTGACTATGATGATTACTTTAGGTGAATGTTTAACTTATTGTCACAAATTTTGTCTGCATTAACGAAGAGAAAAGAAAGAGATACATCAGCCGCATATGTTTTGTTTTAGATCACGACAAAAGCAGAAGTTACATTTTTAGTCATTCCTCTTTTCTTTTTCTTTTAAATGCCAAAAATAAAATAGAGGCAATTAGTCATTAGAGCCGAGGCCTGCCGAGAATATGAGAAATTAAGAAATCTGCATTGTGATATAAATAACGGTGTGTTGTGGTAAAGCCTAAATGAGGATCCAAAGTTAGGGTGCAGAGCTAGCATGAATCATCATTCATGGGAAAGATATTGGTAAAACTTTTAAGTTTGGTGTAGCCGGTAATTGCATCATCTGCTGGCATGATGACTAATTCTCTTTCTCTCTTGTTGTCTCTATTACCTCTCTGTCTCTCTCGTTATCTCTCTGTCTCTCTTTTTCTCTTGTTATCTCTCTTACCTCTCTGTCTCTCTCTCTTT
>JAXRKP010000068.1:87500-107500 GCA_037039925.1 Doris montereyensis | reverse complement strand
TATGAAGCTGTAAATTGATTGATCTCATTGACTTTTGATGCAAAATGTACATCTCCCGTAGATGACCAATTATTATAAGGTCACCCAATGACCTGTGTATACCTAATAATAGAGTACAGCTATGTTGTACGCATTTGGATTTCAATTGTTTCATCAAATAGCTCAATGGTTTTTGCTGTAATTATGATAATAATAATAAAAGTGGACATTTGTAGAGCGCACATAATAATATTCTGGGCGGATATTGTTTTGTGTCATGTCCATTCTTTGATAGGAGGATTAAGCGACAAGTTTAGACTCTAGATCTAGAATCTAAAAATATTCAGTTTGTATTTTAAAGCATTTGCGGGTGTAATCATAATCATTTTGACTGTTGCATCCCAGCTACAGTCGGATACTACATTCTAGAGTTAGAGGATCAGATGTAGATCTAGATGTTAATCAGATTGGAGTTTTAAAACATTGTTGTCCAGTGCACATGCATGTGTAGGCCTACTGTAGTGTAGATATGTAGATCTAGATGTGTAGGCCTACTGTAGTGTAGATATGTAGATCTAGATGTGTAGGCAAGATACTGCCAATAGCTGATTTAGGATGAAACGTAAACTACGGTTAAAATTCTTCAATGCAATGGTTGTCACTTCACTAATTTTCAATTATTAAGAAAAAAAATAAGACAGTTTTTATTGAATTAATTTTGAATCTGAAACTAGGCAGGTCTGAATACATGTCACATGTGTACAATTCTTGCCAACATATCCATTTGAAAATACTCATCCAAAGAAATAAAATATATGTCTTAAGTAAATAAAGTTGTTATTTAGTTAATGTTATAACAATTTTTGTTTTGTTATGTTTTGTTTGTCTTTGTTTCCAATTCATGGTAGTATTTGTATTTATTTCTTATAAGCAAATTTCCAACCAAGTTGATTGAAACTGCATGCTTAGCTGGCACCATCTGTCATTACTTGAAGCAACGTGTCATAAATCTTCAACTTTAAATCTTTCTCGCGGACCGTGGCTGGGCGCTACTGGTGGTAGCTCCTACGTATATTCCCTTTAGTCTCACCCTCTTATGCTGTTTCCTCTGAAATCAACCTGAGATCACTTCATATGATGGACAGTAGATTTCAATGAAACAAACTTAAAATCATTTTCATTTAAATTCAACAGCAACATACAAACTGTGCCATTTAATGATATATTTTTTATATTACAATTCACTTACTACAATTACCATCTCATTTATATTAATACATGTTTTACATATGTGTAGATCTAAATTCTTTGAAAAGGTAACCCCCCCCCCCTCTCCTCCCAAAAAAAAGAAAAAAAAGAAGAGGAAACCCACAGCGTCACAGTCAAATACAAATGTACATTGCAGCACACTTTTGCAGAAGTTTCTAACCCAGTGGTCTTACTATTCTTACCTTATCGTATATTTTATCTCATGTTTCTACATGACCGTGAATAGCAAGTAATCATTAACTTTTCATTTATTTTTCAATATAGATCTATTTCTCATTTGCAATGAGAAGGTCAAGGTTCTAGGCCTGATCTTGTGTATTTTCCATGCTTATTGAGTTACTGCGTGCACATGCGTCTCGGTTATAGTTATAAATCATATATGTGTATAGTGTATACATGTAGTACCATCTAGGCCCATAGAGTCGGAGCGTATCTCAGTTTTAATAGCGGGAAGGAGAACAGGTGTTAATATTAAATATTAATCCCCTTTTGGCCAAGAATCTAGTCTACGTTTTCACTCCCAAGCTAATAGCTTGTACCCATTTGCACCTGGGTAGAGTGGGGAAAATGCGTGTTGCTTTTGCATCAAAAAGCTGTGTTTTTGTCACAGTTTATTATTATTTTGTTTTGTTTATTCCTTCAAGATCTATAGAGCCGGATCTTATCCCGGTTTCTATAGCGTGAAGCGGAACAAGTGACAATAATCACCTCCTGGCCAGGATGCTAGTCTTACGCCGGTTTTCACTCCCAAGCTAGTGCTTGTACCCATTTGCACCTGGGTAGAGTGGGGAAAATGTGTATTAATTGGCTTTACCAAGGAACACAGTGTCGGACCTAGCTTTGCTAGGATTCGAACTCGGGACCTCATGATCCCCAATCTGGCAGCCTAGCCGCTCGGCCACCAACGCCGCATACTGTATTACATTACATTCCTTTATAAAAATAAATTGCCCATCAAACTTGGTCATTTCATGCCATCCAAGTGTTCCCGATTTCTACCACACAAGCGATACCAATATCTGTATCACATTCATGTAAAGAGAAGCACTTTGCCGTTGCTAGAACTACTTCCGGTTCCCCGTTGATGAGACTTGAGGTTTCTTTGACTGAGAGTCGATGTTGTTATCATTTCATTGATTGTCGTCACTGTCGTGTCAGTCACCCATGACGTGCAAGGGTAGATGTCCTACCTAGCTACCCCAATTAGTACAAAAGAGCCACAGTGGAGTGAAGTCAAATGTGAAAAACGACAATAGATGATGACATCTCTACCAATAAAGACAGAACAGACACTGATGCTTTGGGCAGTATAACCCTTCGTGAGACATCAGACGAGAAATATCTAGGTGTGAAGTCTAAGGCATCACACAGTGTGATGTCAGAAGGATAGCTGATAGGTAGGAGGAAAGGGAGCAAGAACGTATTCATATTCTAATCTTATTACATATGTATCACCCTCTTTTTCTTTCTTTCCTTCCTCCTATCTGTTGTTCTTCTGACATCACACTGTGTACCTGTGACTGGTGATAAAACGAGGGTTGATTCACGTACATGTATGTATGCCTGAAACGAGGGTTGATTCACGTACATGTATGTATGCCCCTGAAACGAGGGTTGATTCACGTACATGTATGTATGCCCCTGAAACGAGGGTTGATTCGTACATGTATGTATGCCCCTGAAACGAGGGTTGATTCACGTACATGTATGTATGCCCTGAAACGAGGGTTGATTCACGTACATGTATGTATGCCCCTGAAACGAGGTTGATTCACGTACATGTATGTATGACCCTGAAACGAGCCGCCAATCCAGAGTACCGGTATGGCTCTTTCCTGGCGAGACCCCTGGCCTCCTCTGAAGTTCCAAAAGATGCTGGAAAGCAAAATGGTCGCCAGTTTTTTCAGCTCAACGAAAGACCACATAGCTACAGTACCCCTCCAAGAGCGGCACACAGTCAGCTGAGATTAGTATTAGTACTATTAGTATGTATTGTAAACCACTGTGTACCGATTATTTTAGAGAAGTGGAGACAATGCCGTCCAAAGAGAGGCACAATGGGTTTGTTATGACACTATGAGTATGAGTATGGCAATGCCAGTGCTCACTCATCATACTCACACAACCATTGCGATGGTGCAGTCCTTGACCAAAAACAAAGGTCAAATTTCAAATCCTTACTCACCTTCTGTATTCTCCCGCGACCTTTTTGTTCCCACATGTCAAAGAAAAACTCAGTGGAATCAACTTCCGAATTCCGAACACACTGTAGTAACTAGTAACTGTAGGTTGAAAAGGCATTTGAAAGTGAAAATTTAATTCAATCAATTACTTTATTTCATCCCAGAGGGAAATTTAGGTTTCAGACGCGTAAAAATGAAAAAAGTATAAGTAGATAAATCGTGTAAATGGAAAAGAATTAACGTTTTCATGCCCATATCACGTATAATATATATTATTTAAAAAAAAAGAAGAAAGTAATAGATAAATATACCGTATAAAGTTATTTCTTATCATATCACATACTCCGATATAAATAATAATTATGGAAAAAAAAACACGTTTCGTCATCAAATTATTTCTAGAATTTTCATTCACTTTAACTTTATAATTTGTATTATTTAGAGTCTTATGCCTGTCGTTAAAATGAATTTAGGTGTCTTTCAGTTTTAGTCTTAATATAGATTCGTCGTGTCTTTTTGATTTTGATTTAACTACATTGGTAAATAAAGAGTGTTTAGTGTCGTCTTTTATCAATAATATATCTTCTTTAAAGAATTCCTAACCAAGATTTCATCGATGAGACTAACATCAGTTGTGAATCCAGCTACCGTTTTGATTAATCTATCCAATTTCATTTTGTCCCCTTTCTGACTGCTTCCTCCCCAACAAATGATACAAAAAGATAAAATACTTTTCTATAACTGATATATAAAAAAGAGTTATTAATACCATATCTACATCGAGCTGACTAGTTTCCTAACAAAATATAAGTGCTTGTTCACTTTAGTTTTTATGCTATTTCCAGTTGTTTATCGTGAATGATAAAACCGATATATTTGTAATTAGAAACTTGTTCGATAGTTTGATTTTTAATGTCTAGGGGTGGAATTACATTATCTTTCCTTCTGAAATCAATTATCCTTTACTGAAATCAATTATCATTTCCTTGGTCTTTCCTTCTGAAATCAATGATCATTTCCTTGGTCTTTTCTTCTGAAATCAATTATCATTTCCTTCAGCCATACCTTCGGGCATGTGGCAGAACTGCTTTGATGGAATCTTGGTTCAGATGGATGTAACTGCACACAAGCTCAAGGCGAGTTCTTTTGAAAAGTTGTTAACATCTGAAAGTGATGATACTGATACCATTATTCTTCTATTCCATTCCGGAAATTTTATCTAGCGACCCTCGCATTCTCCAATATCAGGTGTTTTACATTAAGAACGTAGTGGGCTCTCTCGCCGGGTGTTTACTGGGAGGTCTTGGGATCAATTCTGTTTGAGGCAAAAAGTTTTATTTTCTGTTTACCATAAAGCTATGCTCTTGACACCATTCTATAAGCTTTTCACCGTGTTCATTTTTTCGTACCGAGACCATAGGATCCAACTGTGTCTTCAACTCTGTCATTGCTATTACATTGAAGTCACATTACACTTTTAATATCTTGGTGTTTCATTCGTTTGATGACTTTGGCAACATCTTCAGAATCGTTCTTTCTCTGCATCACTGTGGTCAGACGTTGGTGTATAAACTTGTACGTTGTTCTAATATCAAAATGTTTACCTTCTATTTTCTATTTTGAAATAAATCACGTGATCTGACAATGACAGTGACAGAGACAGTGACAGTGACAGTGACTAGGACCAAACACCTTTCAGAGATGGTGTCGTGTATGAGTCTAACATGAAACCAACACCTTTTTCCCAAAGTTCACCCCACTGGGTGTCATGTATGAGTCTAAAATGAAACCAACACCTCTTTGCCAAAGTTCACCACACTGAGTGTCGTGTATGACTAGTATGAGTCTAAAATGAAACCAACACCTTTTTCCCTAAAGTTCACCCCCACTGGGTGTCGTGTATGAGTCTAACATGAAACCAACACCTCTCTGCCAAAGTTCACCACACTGGGTGTCGTGGGTGTGTCCTAAAATGAAACCAACACCTTTTTCCCAAAGTTCACCCCACTGGGTGTCATATGAGTCTAAATGAAACCAACACCTTTTTCCCAAAGTTCACCCAACTGGGTGTCGTGTATGAGTCTAAAATGAAACCAACACCTCTTTCCCAAAGTTCACCCCCTGAGTGGATTATTCTGTATCCATAAATTAATAATTGATCCTGGTCTTGTCCATCTGACCTCTGACAATCCCAACATATTTATCTTCATGCGTTCCCTTTCTTTGCTTGATGTTTTCAAGTTAACCACTTTGTGACATTGTTCTCACATTCCAAGTCCCGATCTCATGGGATTTTACGTTTCGAAAGAGAGAGGAAGGAATGATGTCTTTGGGAAGGTGAGTGACATGGTTTCCTGTTGCCTTCTGTCATTGGTAGTTGAATAATGATTACATTTCTTGACATTTACAGTACAATAACATTGGATGCTCTTCTCGTTCTTCTTCTGCACAGATTAGAATGCGTAATAGGTTGTGTTTATTTACATCTAATAAATTGGCCTATGTGGAACATATGATCGTGACAGGTTTGAGTTGGTGTGTCTGAATAACAGTCGGGTTGTTAAAATTGAATATATGCTTGAGGGTGATTTTGATGGTCTTTTGCACGACGGTCACTGGTGAGATGTTATGACTGGTAACGGTGAAATCTTTTGCACGACGGTCACTGGTTAGATGTTATGACTGGTAACGGTGAAATCTTTTGCACGACGGTCACTGGTTAGATGTTATGGCTGGTAACGGTGATGTCTTTGCACGGCGGTCACTGGCTAGATGTTATGACTGGTAACGGTGAAATCTTTTGCACGGCGGTCACTGGCTAGATGTTATGACTGGTAACGGTGAAATCTTTTGTACGGCGGTCTGGCTAGATGTTATGACTGGTAACGGTGAAATCTTTTGCACGGCGGTCACTGGCTAGATGTTATGACTGGTAACGGTGAAATCTTTTGCACGGCGGTCACTGGCTAGATGTTATGACTGGTAACGGTGAAATCGTTTGTACGGCGGTCACTGGCTAGATGTTATGACTGGTAACGGTGAAATCTTTGTACGGCGGTCACTGGCTAGATGTTATGACTGGTAACGGTGAAATCTTTTGTACGGCGGTCACTGGCTAGATGTTATGACTGGTAACGGTGAAATCTTTGCACGGCGGTCACTGGCTAGATGTTATGACTGGTAACGGTGAAATCTTTTGTACGGCGGTCACTGGCTAGATGTTATGACTGGTAACGGTGAAATCTTTTGCACGGCGGTCACTGGCTAGATGTTATGACTGGTAACGGTGAAATCTTTTGTACGACGGTCACTGGCTAGATGTTATGACTGGTAACGGTGAAATCTTTTGTACGGCGGTCACTGGCTAGATGTTATGACTGGTAACGGTGAAATCTTTTGTACGACGGTCACCGGTTAGATGTTATGACTGGTAACGGTGAAATCTTTTGCACGACAGTCACTGGCTAGATGTTATGACTGGTAACGGTGAAGTCTTTTGCTTGCGCCTGCTTCCTCGACACTTACGCTGTGTCTTGTGACTTTGTGGTGTGCCACGATAACAGTTGGACACTTACGCTGTGTCTTGTGACTTTGTGGTGTTTCATGATAACACTTACGCTGTGTCTTGTGACTTTGTGGTGTTTCATGATAACACTTACGCTGTGTCTTGTGACTTTGTGGTGTTTCATGATAACACTTACGCTGTGTCTTGTGACTTTGTGGTGTTTCATGATACACTTACGCTGTGTCTTGTGACTTTGTGGTGTGTCATGATAACACTTACGCTGTGTCTTGTGACTTTGTGGTGTGTCATGATAACACTTGCTGTGTCTTGTGACTTTGTGGTGTTTCACGATAACAGTTGGACACTTACGCTGTGTCTTGTGACTTTCTGGTGTGTCACGATAACACTTACGCTGTGTCTTGTGACTTTGTGGTGTGTCACGATAACAGTTGGACACTTACGCTGTGTCTTGTGACTTTGTGGTGTGTCACGATAACAGTTCGACACTTACGCTGTGTCTTGTGACTTTGTGGTGTGTCACGATAACAGTTCGACACTTACGCTGTGTCTTGTGACTTTGTGGTGTGTCACGATAACAGTTGGACACTTGCGTTGTGTCTTGTGACTTTGTGGTGTGTCACGATAACAGTTGGACACTTACGCTGTGTCTTGTGACTTTGTGGTGTGTCACGATAACAGTTGGACACTTACGCTGTGTCTTGTGACTTTGTGGTGTGTCACGATAACAGTTGGACACTTACGCTGTGTCTTGTGACTTTGTGGTGTGTCACGATAACAGTTGGTTACTTACGCTGTGTCTTGTGACTTTGTGGTGTGTCACGATAACAGTTGGACACTTACGCTGTGTCTTGTGACTTTGTGGGGTGTCACGATAACAGTTGGACACTTACGCTGTGTCTTGTGACTTTGTGGTGTGTCACGATAACACTTACGCTGTGTCTTGTGACTTTGTGGTGTGTCACGATAACAGTTGGACACTTACGCTGTGTCTTGTGACTTTGTGGTGTGTCACGATAACAGTTGGACACTTACGCTGTGTCTTGTGACTTTGTGGTGTGTCACGATAACAGTTCAACACTTAGGCTGTGTCTTGTGACTTTGTGGTGTGTCACGATAACACTTACGCTGTGTCTTGTGACTTTGTGGTGTGTCACGATAACAGTTCAACACTTAGGCTGTGTCTTGTGACTTTGTGGTGTGTCACGATAACACTTACGCGCTGTGTCTTGTGACTTTGTGGTGTGTCACGATAACAGTTGGACACTTACGCTGTGTCTTGTGACTTTGTGGTGTTTCATGATAACACTTACGCTGTGTCTTGTGACTTTGTGGTGTGTCACGATAACACTTACGCTGTGTCTTGTGACTTTGTGGTGTGTCACGATAACACTTACGCTGTGTCTTGTGACTTTGTGGTGTGTCACGATAACACTTACGCTGTGTCTTGTGACTTTGTGGGTGTCACGATAACAGTTTATCAACACTTGGTAATAATAATTATCTTTTACATGGGCTCAAAGCGCTTTACAATATGTCATAATATTACAATCACAGGATAAACACAAAAAACATTTACATAAACTGAAATCTTAAAAACATGTTATGTTGTTAACTAATATTGTTTGCAATTGAATCAACATATAATGATACATTCAAATACATATACTGACTTGCTTACTCATGACATGTGATCGTACGCCACCCCTTTCTACACGTACACACACACACACACACACACATACACACACATACATATACGCGCAATCGAACAACGGTAAGGTTGTAAACGTATTCACTGCGTAAGAGAACATTTTAGTCTGGTCCTAAAAGCGTCAATTGTCTGACTGTCCCTCCGTGTTTTGGTAGGGGGTTCCAATAATACGGCCCCGAAAAGCAAAATGGTTGTTCACCAACTTCTACATTTGTTTTTGTTGTTTTTAAGATGCTGTTGTCTTTCCCGGAAAGAAAGTTCCTTGATGGAATATGAATTAAACGATCAAAAGATGAGTCATGCAGATTGGTCCCTGGCCATGAGTAGGTTTGAAAACTGTAGAAAACATATTTTATAGACAATCCGCTTTTGGGCTGGCAACCAATGTAACTCAAACAAAAGAGGTGTTGCCAGGTCGAATTTACATTTTCGCTTTATAAGCATGGCTGGCAGCAACAATTTTGTACATTGTGTAAACTTTTGATTCTATCTTTAGATAGATTACATGATAGAGAATTGCAATAATGAAGTTTAGAAAATACAAGGGAGTTAACGAGTAATTTCTACTTCCCTGTGAAATCATGTTTCTTATCCTGCTAATTTTTCTTATTTCGACGAACATCATTTGAATTCTAATCAGATTTTTGACCTGTCTGACCATAGTATACTCCCAGTCGATGTTTACCCCAATATTCTTCACCCAATTTGAAAACTCAACATTGCTCTCACACCAATTCGAATCTGTTTTATGCTCACATTCATATATTTCAATGATCGGTATCTACCTGCTAGCATAGCTTCCGTCTTATCATAATTTAACATCAGTTTATTCTTGTTCATTCATACCTTAATCTCAGATATACAATTCTCGAATTTTTCCACAAGACATGACAGTTCATTAATCTTTGCTGAACTTTATATTTGGGTATCGTCCGTATAAAAATGATATTTCAAGTCAAATTTAGATGTAACATCTGCAAAGGCTGTATATACACAGTAAACCGAACAGGGCCAAGAACAGAGCCTTGGGGAACTCCAAATTCTAAACAACGAGTAGTAGATTTTAAAACTTTGACCATTTTTGAAAATACGTGAATGTACAAAAACGGCATTTTTATTATTTTTTTTCTTCACAATATATAAAAAAATCCCGACGTCCTTCTATTAACATGGACAAGAGGAACTTAAAGCCAAATATAATTCAAATTGTTCGGTAAATGGCAGAGTAGATAGAATGTTAGCGTGAAAAAATAAATTTCGAGAAAATGCAAGTAAAAAAAATCAGAAGAAAATAACACAAAACATATGCTTCAGACGGGTTTGTTTCCCTTGTTGTAGCAGCCCCTTACTCTTTTGACAGTCTCTGGCATTGTAACTAATGTAAAGAGGATTATAAATTTAGGTTGAGATGTGCATTGTTCTGATAACAGACGTCAAAATGACCAATTTTTCTTCTTTTGTCTATATCTTATGCTTGTGTGCGTGTTTACATACGCACTGACGCACAACGCCTCTTACATCACACAGCGATGGGCCAAAGCGACGAGCGGTGTCGGCAGAAACTAGGTCCCCTCGGCGTTGCCACATTTGGCGATTAACCGCCAATATACGGGTTTTATTGCCATCTTCTCGGTCAGTGTAATTTACATCAAAATTTTGATTGTTTTTACCTACCCTCGCCTACAAAATATTTTGTAAAAAAATGTATACGTAATATAGACCTTTTTCTGCCATGAACTTGTAGATAAATAAACGTTCTACCCGAATATGCAAAACACAGAAAATCAACCTTTTAGTCCCAAACTTGCGCCCAGGTAGCCCCCCCTCCCCCCTTAATATCCAAAGAAAGACGAAAATAATTCAATTGAAAGATATAGCGCGAAAACAGCAGCATGTCAGGCGCAAGTTACACCGAAAGAAGAAAGAAAGAAAACAACACAACAAAACAAAGAAACAACAAAATAATCCCCCTGCCCCCCCCCCCCCCAAAAAAAAAGAAGAAAAGGAAAAAAAAAGCAAAAAATGAAAATTCTCAATTAAAACTTTTTTTTTTTTTTTTACATTTTAAAATTGTTTATGTATATTGTTTCACCGCACTATTTATTTACCCACTTTTGAATTTTTGTATACTTCTCCTAAAATCTAAATATTTAATGATTAACTAAGTTAAATTTGTTTTTAATTTGAATGCATTAATGTATTCTTTTATTTTTCAAACGGAGATTGTGATAACACAAAGTATAATTTCTTTTTTAAAGGATCAAGAAATAAGATTGAAATTGAAATTGAAATTGAATTTCTAAAAAATCAGAGACGAACAAAAACACTATATTTACGGACTGACACTGACACTGACAGAGGCAGTAGACAATGAAGGTCATAGAAACACTAACATAGATTGTCTGTCTTTTAATTTATTCAAATCAGAGGACACAAACGCATTGACAATGATGACAATTAATGATTATAATTAAGAATTCATATATATCGCCTATGTCCAAAACAGTATGCTCAGGAGGGGCGCTTTACAATGACAGTGTAACAATATGCAACGTTATGACTATGATACAACAAGCAAGACGGCAATGGTAAAGTGCACACCTAGAAGTAGAAAGTAAAAGATGATATAATATTGATTCTAGCACTTGAATTGACATAATGAACGAGGTAAGGGTGCCGTGGCACAAACTTGTGACAGCCTTACGCAACCTAACTGACTTCATTATTTTTTATTTTATTTTATTCAAATACTATAATCATATTATTATACCTCTATATATGAATAGTAACAAAAACATATAATAAATATGAATTTCAAAGATGATTGAAAATTGTTTATTTGAATTATGGAGAAAGAATGTAAGCAATAAACAGGTAAATTGTCTGCCATTTTGATATAGAAATGGAGCTACCCCGTCGCTAAGTTGTAGAACTACGTCACGTAGCTCTAAAATTAGATGGTGATTAAAGTAGTCCCATTTTAAGAAAGGTGTGATTGGCTTAGAGGGGAAGACGTGCATTATGAAAAATAAGCGTGCATTATACACTCATAATACATTATATTATTATTTTATACCCTTTTCCCATTCTTTAGCAATTGTTGCTACGCTATACAGTGTATTATGAGTTCATAATGCACTTATTTGTCATATTGCACATCTACCGTTCTTATCCAATCAAGACCTTACTTAAAAATGGGACTACTTCAAACATCATTTTTTCTAGAGCTTCGTGACATACACCTTAGCGATGCGTTATTTCTTTCTGAATTGAAAGGGCAGACAAAATAAGAGATGAAATCCTCCAAGCTTTATTTGAGCCATTCAATCTTGATGCAGTACAATAATTCATCGAACAATGGCCCATGAAGTTTCCACATGTAAACGAAAGGGATGGAAGCAAACATGAAATTGATAAAATCAAAGTCAGCCGGGAGAAAATACACAGTAGTTATTATAATAATATTAAAATACATTTCTTTAGCGCTCATCATTAATACTAGATTAACCCCTGAGTGCTTTACAGTGACATGCCATAGTACATACAACACATACACTTGTCAATGAAACAACATATGATTTCAATACAAGTAAAGTATAAAACTGTGTAGTGCAAACGGAAATAAGATAATTCAAATATAACCCCAAGAGGGTTTATGTACAAAAATAAAAATAATTACACGTCTATTACTTAAGCTATTCATTAACGATGAATGTAAAATTAGTTTGGTGAATATCTGTGTAAAAATAGTTGGTGTTTCAAAGATATTTTGAAGGACTTGAGGGTTTCCTTCGGTTTGGCCTTCCGAGGCAGACTGTTCCAAACTTCTGGGCCAGAGACTTCAAAAGCTCGCTCACCAGACACAGACTGTTCCAAACTTCTGGGTCAGAGAATTCAAAAGCTCGATCACCAGACACAGACTGTTCCAAACTTCTGGGTCAGAGAATTCAAAAAGCTCAGCTCACCAGACACAGACTTTTCCAAACTTTCTGGGACATAGAATTCAAAAGCTCGATCACCAGACACAGACTGTTCCAAACTTCTAGGCCAGAGAATTCAAAAAAAGCTCGATCACCAGACACAGACTGTTCCAAACTTCTAGGCCAGAGAATTCAAAAAGCTCGCTCACCATAGGATTTTAGACACGTTCTTGGAACTTTTCAAATTGTGCCATTGGAAGAACGTCATGAAATTTCTTGTAGGTGTCTTTTATTTACGTAAACGTTCAGTTAGCTACTGAGGTTCAGAATCATTGAGGCATTTGTATGTCGATGTGGCAATTTTATATTCAATTCTTTGACTCACGGGAAGCCAGTGGAGGGATTGGAGAAGTGGTGAGTCATGATCGTTTTTTTTCTTCTTATCGAAAACTTGAATGATTTGACGACAAAGTTTTGAATTCTCTGTAACATGCTGATTGTCAGCCATTAAAGAAGGAAAACACTTGAAAAAAGAAGGGCGTTGTAGAGTTTGTTGTCCATTTCTTATGGTTTTGTTTTTGAATGATAAAAAGGTGGCATCTGAGATCAAGTAATTGTAATGACCACTTGAATGATAATTGTATCTACCACTTGAATGATAATTGATAAACAGTTTTCGATCACTTGAATGAAATCTGCTCATTACTAAATTGTAATGAGAATGATAATCTAATGTTCTATCACTTGAATGATGGTTCATCATTGTAAACCACTTGAATGATAAAATTCTTATGAAAGAACTACACTTCCGTAAAGTTTGATGATAACATGTAATAAGTAATTGTAATGTTCTATCACTTGAATGATAATTGTAATTCTAACACTTGAATGATAATTGTAATGCATCATTGAATGATAATTCTTTTCACTTGAATGATCTTTTTTCTTGAATGATAATTGATGGTCTTGACATGATAATTCATGTTCTACCACTTGAATGATAATTGTAATGTTCTACCATTTGAATGATTTTCATTTACGTTGAATGTTTGTAGTGTTTACCATTTGAATGATAATTGTAATGTTCTACCACTTGAATGATAATTGTAATTTCTATCACTTGAATGATAATTGTAATGTTTACCACTCCAATGATAATTGTAATGTTCTATCACATTCTTCTAATTGTAAGTCCATCGTCACTTGAATGATAATTGTGGCACCATTTGAAGGATGATGTTCTACCATCAAGATAATTATAATGTTCTACCACTTGAATGATAATTGTAATGTTCTACCACTTGAATGATAATTGTAATGCTCTTGAATTTGTAAATGTTACCACTTTGTAGTGTTCTACCATTTGAATGATAATTGTAATGTTCTATCACTTGAATGATAATTGTAATGTTCTATCACTTGAATGATAATTGTAATGTTGAATGATAATTGTAATGTTCTATCACTTGAATGATAATTGTAATGTTCTATCACTTGAATGATAATTGTAATGTTCTATCATAATTTTGAATGATAATTGTAATGTTCTACCACTTGAATGATAATTGTAAACATTTGAAGGATAAATGTAATGTTCTACCACTTGAATGATAATTGTAATGTTCTACCACTTGAATGATGGTAAATGTCAAACTCTAAGTAATTGTAATGTTCTACCACTTGAATGATAATTGTAATGTTCTACCATTTGAATGAATGATGGTAATTTGAATGTCAGTGTTCTACATTTGAATGATAATTGTAATGTTCTACCACTTGAATGATAATTGTAATGTTCTACCACTTGAATGATAATTGTAATGTTCTATCACTTGAATGATAATTGAAATGTTCTATCACTTGAATGATAATTGTAATGTTCTATCATTTGAATGATAATTGTAATGTTCTACCACTTGAATGATAATTGTAATGTTCTATCACTTGAATGATAATTGTAATGTTCTACCACTTGAATGATGGTGTTCTAACATGTCACCACTCTAAGTAATTGTAATGTTCTTCTTGAATGATGGTATGTCCACTCTAAGTAATTGAATGACTTGAATGATGTAATGTTCTAATGTTCCACTTGTAATGTTCTAACTTGAATGAATTGTAATGTTCTATCACTTGAATGGTAACATGTTCTATCACTTGAATGATAATTGTAATGTTCTACCACTTGAATGATAATTGTAATGTTCTATCACTTGAATGATAATTGTAATGTTCTACCATTTGAATGATAATTGTAATGTTCTATCACTTGAATGATAATTGTAATGTTCTACCATTTGAATGATAATTGTAATGTTCTACCATTTGAATGATAATTGTAATGTTCTATCACTTGAATGATAATTGTAATGTTCTACCACTTGAATGATGGATAATCTGTAATTGTAATGTTCTATCACTTCAATGATAATGATAACTTGGATGATAATTGTAATGTTCTACCATTTGAATGATAATTGTAATGTTCTACCATTTGAATCACTTGAATGATAATTGTAATGTTCTCTTGAATGACTCATGTCAAACTCTAAGTAATTGTAATGTTCTACCACTTGAATGATAATTGTAATGTTCTATCACTTGAATGATAATTGTAATGTTCTATCACTTGAATGATAATTGTAATGTTCTACCACTTGAATGATAATTGTAATGTTCTACCACTTGAAATGATAAGTAATTGTAATGTTCTATCACTTGAATGATAATTGTAATGTTCTACCACTTGAATGATAATTGTAATGTTCTACCACTTGAATGATAATTGTAATGTTCTACCATTTGAATGATAATTGTAATGTTCTATCACTTGAATGATAATTGTAATGTTCTACCTACAATGTTCTACCATTTGAATGAATGATAATTGTAATGTTCTACCACTTGAAATGATAATTGTAATGTTCTACCATTGAATGATAATTGTAATGTTCTACCATTTGAATGATAATTGTAATGTTCTATCACTTGAATGATAATTGTAATGTTCTATCACTTGAATGATAATTGTAATGTTCTACCACTTGAATGATGGTAACATGTAATGAATGATAATTGTAATGTTCTATCACTTGAATGATAATTGTAATGGTCTACCATTTGAATGACAATTGTAATGTTCTATCCACCACTTGAATGATAATTGTAATGTTCTACCATTTGAATGATAATTGTAATGTTCTATCACTTGAATGATAATTGTAATGTTACCACTATTGTAAATGTTCTATCACTCGAATGAATTGTAATGTTCTATCACTTGAATGATAATTGTAATGTTCTATCATTTGAATGATAATTGTAATGTTCTATCACTTGAATGATAATTGTAATGTTCTACCATTTGAATGATAATTGTAATGTTCTACCACTTGAATGATAATTGTAATGTTCTACCTTGAATGATTGAATGATAATTGTAATGTTCTACCACTTGAATGATAATTGAATTGTAATGATAATTGTAATGTTCTACCATTTGAATGATAATTGTAATGTTCTACCACTTGAATGATAATTGTAATGTTCTACCACTCACTTCTGAATGATAATTGTAATGTTCATCACTTGAATGATAATTGTAATGTACCACTTGAATGATAATTGTAATGTTCTACCACTTGAATGATAATTGTAACGTAATTCTGTTCTATCATTTGAATGATAATTGTAATGTTCTACCACTTGAATGATAATTGTAATGTTCTACCACTTGAATGATAATTGTAATGTTCTTCACTTCAATGATAATTGTAATGTTCTACCATTTGAATGATAATTGTAATGTTCTACCACTTGAATGATAATTGTAATGTTCTACCACTTGAATGATAATTGTAATGTTCTACCATTTGAATGATAATTGTAATGTTCTAACTTTGAATGATAATTGTAATGTTCTACCACTTGAATGATAATTGTAATGTTCTACCACTTGAATGATAATTGTAATGTTCTACCACTTGAATGATAATTGTAATGTTCTACCACTTGAATGATAATTGTAATGTTCTACCATTTGAATGATAATTGTAATGTTGAATGATAATTGTAATGTTCTACCACTTTGAATGATAACTTGAATGATAATTGTAATGTTCTACCATTTGAATGATAATTGTAATGTTCTACCATTTGAATGATAATTTGAATGTAATAATTGATAATTGTAATGTTCTACCACTTGAATGATAATTGTAATGTTCTTGAATGATAATTGTAATGTTCTTGAATGATAATTGTAATGTTCTACCACTTGAATGATAATTGTAATGTTCTACCACTTGAATGATAATTGTAATGTTCTACCACTTGAATGATAATTGTAATGTTCTGCCATTGGAAAGATAATTGTAATGTTCTACCACTTGAATGATGTTAACCATTGTCAAACTCTGAATGATTTTTCTATCGTACCTTTTCATTTCCTGGCATCGCTGATAGGAAATTCTGGAAGGTGGTCGGACATGGTCAGTGATCGGGAACAGGCATTTTTACTCTAGATTTAGATTTTAGATAAAGGAAACATCTAAATTAGATGTCTAGATCCAGAGCTAGCACTAGAACTACATGTAGATCCAATCTAGATCTAGAAATCTAAATCTTGAAGCCTATGCTGGCTAAATCATACTAATGTCTAGATCTGCTAGAATCTTGTGCTAGATTCTAGATCTATCTAGATTTCGTTCAGGCCCTCATAGATCTAGGCTTAATCTCCTTAGCCTTAATTTTGTGTAATCTAAAGTTAGTAAACGTTGGGAACCCCTATAATTTCAATCAAAGATTAACACAGCATCATTAAATCACATGTTCATTGTTTACAGCATCGTTAAATCACCTGTTCATTGTTTACATTCTTTCCTTCATAACTCAAACGAAAAATCACCATCATCTTCAAAATTCATATTTATTACATAATTTGTTAGATCCACTGCTCATAGAGGTATAATGATTTGATTACAGCATTTGAATGAAACAATAATGACATCGGTAAGACTGAGTAAGGCAACTACACGTTGATGCCTCGGCAATCCAACCTCGTTCAATATTTTCCATTTAAGTGCTACACTAATCACATAATGATACATCGAACCACAAGTTGTGAAATACGCACTTTACCTATAGCAACCGCGTATTCAATTGAGAGTGAAATGAAATCGAATACAGAGCGAAAGAGTTACGTTTTCAACGATCTATTGATGTAATCGATTGATTTCGAATTTCGTGACAGAGAGTTTCACAGTTTCAGTTTCAGACAGAAGGGCCACAACATGTAAAGGCACGATAGAAAAAAAAAAGATTTTGAGATTTTCTGATCAAGTGATAAAACATTACAAAGATATGATCTAAGATACCAGCTTGGACAACGGACGTTAAACAGCAACTTTAGATACTCAGCCCTGAGGAAGGGGGGGGCGACCATCCCCTACCACACGCGTCCCCAGGTTGCGGATAGGGGGAAGACATTTAGATATAAGGGTGAGATGAGATTAACCAATAAGCAGTCGTGGACAAAACGGGCGCTAATCATAGAGGGAGGGATGGGATTGTTGAATGGGAACTCAGTCCTTAGAAAAAACTCTAATAAGCTCGGTGAAATGATTAATAGGCGAACAGAGGCGCCTTTATAACCTCTCTTCCCCCTCCCCCCGGGGGCAGATAAAACCCGTCAGCTTAGTAAAGCGGTTTACATAGGAGAAGGAAACTCTAATCTCAAACCAAGGGTAGGCTGGACTACATAGCTCGGGAGAGCAACCGGCCTAGGAGTGAGTGAACCTCTAAAAAAAAAATATATCCTGGCCCTCTACAAGTCTGGGGGTTGGGTGTTGGGCTAACAACCCAACCCTAGAAAAAACATCATGTTACGGAAACAGCAATGAAGCAAAATAATAGCACAAGGGCGAGCAATGGATTTCCAGAGTCATCGCAAGATACTTGTATGAATGGCAGTCGTGAAAGCCGCCAGGAAGCTACTGAAGGAATATGGGAGTTCTGTTCGTCACAAAATCTAAGACCAAAGCAGGGTTCTGGAATGTTACAAAACCATGAACAGCGCCGGTAAATTAGCACAAATAACACTAGAAATGAGGTGCTACAATTTAGATATTCTAGGCATCAGTGAATGCAGGTGGACAGGAGCTGGAAAGACAAAAACAAAATCAGGTAAAACTGTTCTCTTTTCTGGAAAGGATGATAATCAACACTCAGAGGGTGTAATCATTATATTGAAGAAAGGAAGAGAAAAAATATGATGGAATGGAAACCCATTAACAACAGATTGATAAAGATAAGAATGAAAGGAAAGCATGTCAATGTTTCGATTATACAATGTTACAGCCCCACAAACGAAAGAAAGGATGAAGACAAAGATGAGTGTTATGACCAACTAACGGCTGAATTGGAGAAAGTACCAAAGCATGTCACAAACATTATAATGGGCGACCTAAATGCAAAGGTTGGTTGCAACAATAGTACAAATGAAAGAGCTATGGGAAGAGAAGGATGTGACGTTATAAATGACAACGGAGAAAGATTATTGGACTTTTGCAACACTAACGATTTTGTTATTGGTGGAACTTTGTTTCCTCTTAAGGAGATTCACAAGCTTACTTGGTGTTTGACAAATAGAAGGGATAGAAGCCAGATCAACCATCTTCTCATAAATGGAACATGGAGAAGATATCTTCTTGATGTGAAAATAAATAGAGGAGCTGACGTTGAAAGTGACCACCATCTAGTGCTTGCAAATCTAAAAATCTAAATGAGAAATGTAAATGCAACAGGAAAAGGCAGAGAACGATACGACATTGACAAACTTAAAGATCAAAATACAGACAAAACTTTTATGATAAGCTTGAAGAATAGATTTCAGGTGTTGACTGACATGGGTGATGACAAACCGTGCGATGGAAATGAAATCAACAGCAGATGGAACACTATCAAACACTCCTACTTACAGACAGCTAAAACATGCTTAGGAACAAAAAGACACAAAAGGAAAGAATGGCTATCAAATGAAACATGGAAAACAATTGAAAAGAGAAAGGAAATTAAGAAGAAAATACTTGATGCAAAATCAAGCAGTTGGAAAGAAATATTGTCAACTTAATACCAGGAAATAAACAAGGAAGTCAAAAGGAGTGCAAAACAAGACAAAAGATCATTCATGGACAGACTTGCCAATGAGGCAGAAGAAGCACCATGAGTGGGAGACCAAGGCAGAGTTTATAGAATTGCAAAAGTAATAAGCGGAAAATATCAAGAAACTTCATACCCGCCTATTACAAACAAACAAGGAGGCTGAAAAAGATGCAAGATGGACCGAACATTTTATGGAAATTTTAGACATACCACCACCTCCAACTGCCATAATGGACAGTAAGTAAGTAAGT
>JAXRKP010000068.1:57500-82500 GCA_037039925.1 Doris montereyensis | reverse complement strand
AAGGGAACCATTACGACACCGGCATCTATTCACCCTATCTCCTCCGTGTTGGCTGCATATACAGCTTTGGGATTTAGGACAGACAGTAATATTGATCTTCTTCTAACATCTGTACGATTAAAACCTACAAAATAATTTCAGTTAAAAAAAATGGTTTCGAAAATATTTGTTTTAATACTTCTCTCACAAGAGATCTATTTTCGGTAGTTTATGGAAACCAAGTTACAAGCAGGCTTACCTGTGCCAGCTGTCAGTTGTCACTGTTTCACTGCTGCCCTTGTCAATGAAATAACTTTTTCTTTCTTTCTTTATCAGTTCGGATTGTGCATTCCGGTGTATGGTTCTAAATACCTGCAATGATCTTCGCCCAAGCTACCCAGTCCTGATATGTTTTGATTCCTTATGTGAATCTTAAATTTCATTGTTTTAGTGCCTTTTTTATATTTTCACCCTACTTTCGTCGGGGTATTTGCTATTCTCTTTTCATTCATTCTGTTTAAATGCTCAAATCATCTCAGTTGATATATATTATATCTTAGTTTTAATGACGTCTGCTTTGGTTTGATCTCTTAATGTTGCGTTTCTGAGTTTGCCTCTTTCAGTTTTCCGTAATATTCTTCTGAGATGTTTTATTTCAGCTGCTTGCACTCAACTTTATTTCATACTGTCAAAGGTCCAGGTTCCACTGCCATAGAGGAGAGTAGGATAATAAAGTGTACTGTATACTGCCATTTTGGTTGTTGACAATTCAACTGATTACTTACAAATGCCCTTCCTAGATGGTTGTATATTGTCATTGCCTTTTGTATTCTCTGGCTGATTTCTTCTCTTAGTTTTCCCTCTGAGGTAATCATTACTCCTAGGTAATAGTAGTTGTTTTTAACTTTTCTCTGTCCAATCTAAGATTTTGTGTTTTAGCTTCCCTAGTTGCGAGCATATATTTTTTCTCTCATTTACTTTCATTCCTCTTTTATTAGTTCATTACTCAGTTATTATTGTTCATATTATATTGAAGATCACTTTCTGATTTTCCAAATTGAATTAATTCATGAACAAATGAAAGCATAAATACATTTACTGGTTTTAGTTTCCACATACCTATATTCATTTTCTTCATTTTTGATGAGGCCTTAGCAACTGAATCTATAAATGGCATAAATAAAAGAGGACTTAAAATACAGCCCTGTCTAACTCTTATATTTACATTAAAGTCTTCAGATGAGTTACAAGCTACTCTCACTGCACATGTCGGTTTATTGTCAAACGTTTTGATAGCTTCTATCAAATTTTATTCTATATTATGTTCTTTTAAACATAGCTCGTCCCTACTCTGAGTCTCAAATACCTTCCTCGAAGTCAATTTAACAGGCGTTAGTCAATGTTTCTCTCAAGGAATTTTTTCTATTATTTGTATAATTATAAATATGTGGCCTTGTACACTTCTTCCTGGTCTGACTCCGCTAGGTGTTCTTCAATCTGATCCTCTGCTTTTTTCCTTAGTCTCATTTCCAGTACCCTGGCATACGCTTTTCCCGGTACGCTAAGTAGTGATATCCCTCTATAGTTTGAGCATTCCATGGTTGATCCTTTCTTGTGTATTGGTACTACCGTTCCCTTCTGCCATTCATCTGGCACCTGTTTTGACCGCCATTCTTGTTGGCATATTTCATGCAGTAGTCTGTCTGCCTCTCTCCCTTGGTTTTTAATCATTTCTGGATAAACTTGATCCGCTCCCAGGCCCTTCCCTTGTTTGGTCTTTCGTATAGCTGTTTGAATTTCCTTCATTGAGATATTTAAATCTTGAGTCACAAATCTATTAGTCTTTCACCATTTGGAGAAGTTGTTATCTCTCCTTTTTTGTTGTTGTTACCTATGACTCCACCTGATGTTTCTGCATTGTTCTCTACTATAGCATTTAAATCTACTAAAACCATTAGTTTCTGTTTGGGTTTGAGATTTTCCGCAAATATTTTTAAATTGTTTTCAAAGATATCTTTTTCTTCGTTGGGAGCATCTTCATTTGGTCTATACGCTATTAATAATCTAATTCCTCTTCCTTTTGGTTAAATGTTTACATCTAACAACCTCTAGCTAATAAATTTCCAACTTTCTAATATGCTTTCATGTCTTTTATGCATTAGGAGGTGTGTTCCTGTTTTAGCTCTATCCTTTACATCTGTTCCTAAGAAGATTAAAGTATGAATTGGTCCTACATTTTCTATTCCTTGTCTTTTTTTTATTTGTTTATGTGATAGCTAAAATATCTACTTTGAATTTTTCTAATTATTCAGCTAATTCCAACTCTTTTCCCTTTATTGCTCTGACATTCCATGTTCCAAAAATTGAAGTCCATGCTCGTTTCCAGGGTCGTCTTCTAAAGTTCCACCCCGGGTGTAATATTTTTGGTTCTCTGAATCGATTGGTTTTGGATAAGCAGGCGATTAGTCCACTGTAGCCTAGGCAGATGGTAGAGCTGCCACATTGAATTCCCCCATAATGGGCCTTTGTGATTTTCTGTCAGGGTTAACTCTCTTAGCGTTTGGTCAGTCAAGATCGGCCTGCAAGGCGGCAGGATGCCCATGAAGGGCGGGACCGCCTAATCCCCGTACAGATGCAGCACCTTCCAACTGCTCGGCCATACAAATATAAAGTGGCTTTAGAGGTTGAAACGCGTATAGCAGTGCAACATAGTGAAAACTCACACAACTTAGAAGGGGGGGGCGTAGATTTTGCTAGAAAAACTTGAGAAAATGTTTTAATCAACCGTTAACGGGGCTCGTACCCACTACCTTTTGGTTGAGAGGCTGACACCTTGCCTCTGGACCACCGCGTCCCCTCAGAGTTGAGTGTTGTATATTATGCTTTGAGTGATTGGTGGCAGCACTCGGTAGTTGTGGTAGGTCCTACTTCTTTTTTACATTATTTTATGTGTCTATCTGTTAGTGTCTTTTATCTTGACCATGTCTGTCAATTCATCGGAAGATCGCTGCTTATGGTGGACGCGTTAAATATCAATGAACTGTCTTTGTTGCGTTTTTTGTTGCCGTGTGTTTTAATGAACTTGGACCGGATTTGTTTTTGTTTTCTTGTTTGTTTTTTTGTTGTTTGTTTTTGTGTTTGTTTCTATCACATGTAACTTTTGTGTGAGTGTGTGTGATGTGTTTGTTTCTATCACATGTAACTTTGTGGTGTGTGACAAAGGAGTGTGACAAAGGAAGTGAATGTGTTTGTTTCTATCACATGTAACTTTGTGTGTGTGAGTGTGACAAAGGAAGTGTGAATGTGTTTGTTTCTATCACATGTAACTTTGTGGTGTGTGAGTGTGACAAAGGAAGTGTGAATGTGTTTGTTTCTATCACATGTAACTTTGTGAGTGTGTGAGTGTGACAAAGGAAGTGTGAATGTGTTTGTTTCTATCACATGTAACTTTGTAGTGTGTGAGTGTGACAAAAGGAAGTGTGAATGTTTTTGTGTTTGTTTCTATCACATGTAACTTTGTAGTGTGTGAGTGTGACAAAGGAAGTGTGAATGTGTTTGTTTCTATCACATGTAACTTTGTAGTGTGTGAGTGTGACAAAGGAAGTGTGAATGTGTTTGTTTCTATCACATGTAACTTTGTAGTGTGTGAGTGTGACAAAGGAAGTGTGTTTGAATGTGTGTTTGTTTGAATGTTTTTTGTTTCTAACATGTAACTTTGTAGTGTGTGTGAGTGTGAAAGGAAGTGTGAATGTGTTTGTGTTTGTTTCTATCACATGTAACTTTGTAGTGTGAGTGTGACAAAGGAAGTGTGAATGTGTTTGTTTCTATCACATGTAACTTTGTAGTGTGTGAGTGTGACAAAGGAAGTGTGAATGATGTGTTTGTTTCTATCACATGTAACTTTGTAGTGTGTGAGTGTGACAAAGGAAGTGTGAATGTGTTTGTTTCTATCACATGTAACTTTGTAGTGTGTGAGTGTGACAAAGGAAGTGTGAATGTGTTTGTGTTTGTTTCTATCACATGTAACTTTGTGGTGTGTGAGTGTCACAAAGAAAGTGTGAATGTTTTTGTGTTTGTTTCTATCACATGTAACTTTGTGGTGTGTGAGTGTGACAAAGGAAGTGTGAATGTTTTTGTGTTTGTTTCTATCACATGTAACTTTGTGGTGTGTGAGTGTGACAAAGGAAAAGTGAATGTGTTTGTTTCTATCACATGTAACTTTCTGGTGTGTGAGTGTGACAAAGGAAGTGTGAATGTGTTTGTTTCTATCACATGTAACTTTGTGAGTGTGTGAGTGTGACAAAGTAGTGTGAATTTTTGTGTTTGTTTCTATCACATGTAACTTTGTGGTGTGTGAGTGTGACAAAGGAAGTGTGAATGTGTTTGTGTCTGTTTCTATCACATGTAACTTTGTAGTGTGTGAGTGTGACAAAGTGAAGTGTGTATGTGTTTGTTTCTATCACATGTAACTTTGTGGTGTGTGAGTGTGACAAAGGAAGTGTGAATGCTTTTTTGTTTCTATCACATGTAACTTTGTAGTGTGTGAGTGTGACAAAGAAAGTGTGAATGTTTTTAAAGTTTGTTTCTATCACATGTATCTTTGTGGTGTGTGAGTGTGACAAAGAAAGTGTGAATGTTTTTGTGTTTGTTTCTATCACATGTAACTTTGTAGTGTGTGAGTGTGACAAAGGAAGTGTGAATGTTTTTGTGTTTGTTTCTTTACATGATATCTTTGTGGGTGTGAGTGTGACAAAGGAAGTGTGAATGTTTTTTGTTTGTTTCTATCACATGTAACTTTGTGTGTGTGAGTGTGACAAAGAAAGTGTGAATGTTTTTGTGTTTGTTTCTATCACATGTAACTTTGTAGTGTGTGAGTGTGACAAAGGAAGTGTGAATGTTTTGGGTTTGTCTCTATCACATATAACTTTGTAGAGTGTGAGGACAAAGGAAGTGGGAATGTTTTTGTGTTTTGTTTTTATGACATGTAACTTTGTAGTGAGTGTGACAAAGGAAGTGTGAATGTTGTTTGTTGTTTCATCACATGTAACTTTGTGAGTGTGTGAGTGTGACAAAGAAAGTGTGAATGTTTTGTGTTTGTTTCTATCACATGTAACTTTCTGGTGTGTGAGTGTGACAAAGGAAGTGTGAATGTTTTTGTTTCTATCACATATAACTTTGTGTTGTGGAGTGACAAAGGAAGTGTGAATGTGTTTGTTTTTATCACATGTAACTTTGTAGTGTGTGAGTGTGACAAAGGAAGTTTGAATGTTTTGTTTCTATCACATGTAACTTTGTAGTGTGTGAGTGTGACAGGAAGTGTGAATGTGTTTGTTTCTATCACATGTAACTTTGTAGTGTGTGAGTGTGACAAAGGAAGTGTGAATGTGTTTGTTTCATCACATGCAACTTTGTGTTGTGAGTGTGACAAAGGAATGAATGTGTTTGTGTTTGTTTTATCACATGTAACTTTTTGGTGTGTGAGTGACAAAGGAAGTATGAATGTGTTTGTGTTTGTTTCTATCACATGTAACTTAGAAGTGTGAGTGTGACAAAGGAAGTGTGAATGTGTTTGTGTTTGTTTCTATCACATGTAACTTTGTAGTGTGAGTGTGACAAAGGAAGTGTGAATGTGTTTGTTTCTTATCACATGTAACTTTGTAGTTTGTAGTGTGGAGTGTTTTTGACAAAGGAAGTGAGTGTGACAAAGAATGAATGTTTGTTTTTGTTTCTATCACATGTAACTTTGTGGTGTGTGAGTGTGACAAAGGAAGTGTGAATGTTTTTTGTTTTTGTTTGTATCACATGTAACTTTGTTGTGTGAGTGTGAGTGTGACAAAGGAAGTGTGAATGTCTTTGTTTGTTTCTATCACATGTAACTTGTGAATGTGTTTGTGTGAGTGTGACAAAGGAAGTGTGAATGTGTTTGTTTCTATCACATGTAACTTTGTGAGTGTGTGAGTGTGACAAAGGAAGTGTGAATGTGTTTTGTTTCTATCACATGTAACTTTGCGAGTGTGTGAGTGTGACAAAGGAAGTGTGAATGTTTTTGTTTCTATCACATGTAACTTTGTGGTGTGTGAGTGACGAAGGAAGTGTGAATGTGTTTGTGTTTGTTTCTATCACATGTAACTTTGTGTTGTGTGTGAGTGTGACAAAGGAAGTGTGAATGTGTTTGTTTCTATCACATGTGGAGGTGTGAGTTGTGTGAATGTTTTTGTTTCTAATCACATGTAACGTTCTGGTGGTGAGTGTGACAAAGGAAGTGAATGTGTTTGTTTCTATCACATGTAACTTTGTAGTGTGTGAGTGTGACAAAAAGTGAAGTTTGTTTCTACCATGCACCTTTGTGTTGTGTGAGTGTGACAAAGGAAGCATGATTGTGTTTGTTTCTATCACATGCACCTTGTGTTGTGTGTGAGTGTGACAAAGGAAGTATGATTGTGTTTGTTTTTAATACATGTAACTTTTGTTTGTGTGAGTGTGACAAAGGAAGTGTAGTCTGTGTTTGTTTTACCATGTAACTTTGGTGGAGTGTGACAAAGGAAGTGTGAATGTGTTTGTTTCATCACATGTAACTTTGTAGTGTAGAGTGTGACAAAGGAAGTGTGAATGTGTTTGTTTTTGTGTTTGCTCTATCATGCACTTGTAGTGTGTGAGTGTGACAAAGGAAGTGTGGGAATGTGTTTGTTTTATCATGCAACTGTAGTGTGAGTGTGACAAAGGAAGTGTGAATGTGTTTGTTTCTATCACATGTAACGTTGTGGTGTGTGAGTGTGACAAAGGAAGTGTGAATGTGTTTGTTTCTATCATATGTAACTTTGTGAGTGTGTTAGAGTGACAAAGGAAGTATGAATGTGTTTGTTTCTATCACATGTAACTTTGTAGTGTGTTAGTGTGACAAAGGAAGTATGAATGTGTTTGTTTCTATCACATGTAACTTTGTGAGTGTGTTAGTGTGACAAAGGAAGTATGAATGTGTTTGTTTCTATCACATGTAACTTTGTGTTGTGTGAGTGTGACAAAGGAAGTGTGAAGTGTCTGAAAAATAAAAATAAAAGTTTACCCAAACAATTACTTCCTGTTTGTAAAGGAATGAATATATTGTTTAAAAAATTGCTAATGGGACTCAAAAATATGTGTCAAAATATCTTATAAAACATTAAGAGTCAGCGTATCTTGGTTCATGAGTTACGCGCATGTTGTATTGCACACCTTAACTTTTTCGATTCTTTAGTTTCTTGAATCAGATCACGCAATCCTACCCCTAAAATTGGGCAATGATCGCAAAATGTCACCAGGAGCGTTTTCAATGACGTCAACGTGAACAACCCAGTAGCCCAGCCATGGTTCATGCAGGATGGTGTAAATCACCGCACAGCTAACCAGACAATACGATGGCTGAAAGAGGTGTAAATCACTGCACAGCCAACCAGACAATACGATGGCTGAAGGAGGTGTAAATCACCGCACAGCCAACCAGACAATACAATGGCTGATGGAGGTGTAAGTCACCGCACAGCTAACCAGACAATACGAGGGCTGAAAGAGGTATAAATCACCGCACAGCTAACCAGACAATACGATGGCTGAAGGAGGTGTAAATCACCGCACAGCTAACCAGACAATACGATGGCTGAAAGAGGTGTAAATCACCGCACAGCCAACCAGACAATACGATGGCTGATGGAGGTGTAAGTCACCGCACAGCTAACCAGACAATACGATGGCTGAAAGAGGTGTAAATCACCGCACAGCCAACCAGACAATACAATGGCTGAAAGAGGTGTAAATCACCGCACAGCTAACTAGAAAATCAGATGGCTGAAAGAGGTGTAAATCACCCGACAGCCAATTTGAATATCAGATTGCTGAAAGAGGTGTAAATCACCACACAGCCAACTAGAAAATCAGATGGCTGAAAGAGGTGTAAATCACCGCAAAGCCAACTAGAAAATCAGACGGCTGAAAGAGGTGTAAATCACCCCACAGCCAACTAGAAAATCAGATGGCTGAAAGAGGTGTAAATCACCGCACAACTAACCAGACAATACGATGGCTGAAAGAGGTGTAAATCACCGCACAGCCAATTTGAATATCAGATGGCTGAAAGAGGTGTAAATCACCTAACAGCCAACTAGAAAATCAGATGGCTGAAAGAGGTGTAAATCACCGCACAGCCAACTAGAAAATCAGATGGCTGAAAGAGGTGTAAATCACCACACAGCCAACTAGAAAATCAGATGGCTGAAAGAAGTGTAAATCACCACACAGCCAACTAGAAAATCAGATGGCTGAAAGAAGTGTAAATCACCACACAGCCAACTAGAAAATCAGATGGCTGAAATAGGTGTAAATCACCGCACAGCCAACTAGAAAATCAGATGGCTGAAAGAAGTGTAAATGACCGCACAGCGAACTAGAAAATCAGATGGCTGAAAGAGGTGTAAATCACCGCACAGCCAACTAGAAAATCAGATGGCTGAAAGAGGTGTAAACCACCACACAGCCAACTAGAAAATCAGATGGCTGAAAGAAGTGTAAATCACTACACAGCCAACTAGAAAATCAGATGGCTGAAAGAGGTGTAAACCACCACACAGCCAACTAGAAAATCAGATGGCTGAAAGAAGTGTAAATCACTACACAGCCAACTAGAAAATCAGATGGCTGAAAGAGGTGTAAATCACCGCACAGCCAACTAGAAAATCAGATGGCTGAAAGAAGTGTAATTCACCGCACAGCCAACTAGAAAATCAGATGGCTGAAAGAGGTGTAAATCACCACACAGCCAACTAGAAAATCAGATGGCTGAAAGAGGTGTAAATCACCGCACAGCTAACTAGAAAATCAGATGGCTGAAAGAGGTGTAAATCACCACACAGCCAACTAGAAAATCAGATGGCTTAAAGAGGTGTAAATCACCACACAGCCAACTAGAAAATCAGATGGCTGAAAGAAGTGTAAATCACCGCACAGCCAACTAGAAAATCAGATGGCTGAAAGAGGTGTTAAGGTGTTAAGTAATCGTGTGGTCAGCCCACGTGCCACGGTTGAATGGTCGCCACATTCTACAGATTTGAACCCTCTGGATTTCTTTGTCTGGGGTTTTCTCAAGTCCAGGGTGAATGAAGGAGAACCAGAAAATTTACCACAGCTACAGAATGCAATGATGACCTCTAGTCTATCCTTAGTAGCACTCACCAAACTTGCAAAGATGTGACCGAAAACTTCAAGAGGTGTGCTTGAATAACTACGCGAAAGACTTTGAAGGAAATGACATTGACTCATATGAAAGCCCCATAGGATCAAAGGCGAGACAAGTACAAGGAATAGACCGAAAAAAAACCTAGCGACCATGGGGATCGAACCCGCGACCTCTGCGTCGGCAACCACGGCCTCGCCATGAAAAGAAAGCGTGCTACCAACCGAGCTAACTACGCTGTTTCAAAAGACTATGAGCACACCAAAAGTTAAACAAAATTGTTCTCACAATAAAAACGTAAAATTTAACAAATAACGTTTCAGTATCATTGACGTTTGCTTGACTTCTTTTTACAGTTTGTCTGAAGATTTTTCACTTTATTGATCCCCCCCCCCTCTCCCCAAAGAAACCTGTTTTCTTGTGACTTCAGTTTCGATATTCGATGCTTTCTTTGACCATCCTCGCTCATCACGTCTTTTTCTTTCTTCTTCCACGTCCTAATTACGTGACTTGAGACGTCCGAGCCCCGAGAAAACCCTTGGAACGGCGACTTTCTTCTCACCACTTCAGCTGGCGTCGGGGCTAGTTGTGGTCCCTGTGGCTTAACCCACCTTTGGTGATAGAATGAAACCCACTGAATTACATTAGGTAAAAAAAGGAGATAGAGTGAACCCCACTGAATTAACATTGGGTAAGAAAGGGGGATAGAGTGAACCCCACTGAATTACATTAGGTAACAAAAAGGGGATAGAGTGATCCCCACTGAATTACATTAGGTAAAAAAAGGGGATAGAGTGAACCCCACTGAATTACATTGGGTAAGAAAGGGGTATAGAGTGAACCCCACTGAATTACATTAGGTAAAAAAAAGGGGATAGAGTGATCCCCACTGAATTACATTAGGTAAAAAAAAGGATAGAGGAACTAACTGAATTATATTGGCAAGAAAAGGGTGAGGAGTGAACTCCCACTGAATTACATTGGCAAGAATAATGAGGAGTGAACCCCACTGAATTACATTGGGTAAGAAAGGGGATAGAGTGAACCCCTTTGAATTACATTGCAAGAAAGGGGGATAGGAGTGAACACTCATTGAATTGCATTGGGTAAGAAAGGGGATAGGTGAACCCACAGAAGTACATTGAGTAAGAAAGGGGATAGAGAACCCCACTGAATTAACATTAGGTAAGAAAGGGGATAGAATGAACTTACTGAATTACATTGAGCAAGAAAGGGGATGGAGTGAACTACTGAATAACATTGGGTAAGAAAGGGGGATAGAGTGAACCCCACTGAATTAACATTGGGTAAGAAAGTGGGATAGAGGAACACTGAATTACATTGCGTAAGAAAAGGGGATAGAGTGAACCCCCACTGAATTACATTAGGTAAGAAATGGGGATAGAGTGAACCAGACTGGATTACATTGGGTAAGAAGGGGGATAGAGTGAACCCCACTGAATTACATTGCTGCAAGAAAGGGGATAGAGAACTCACTGAATTACATTGGGTAAGAAAGGGGATAGAGTGAACCCCAATGAATTACATTGATGAAAAGGGGGATAGAGTGAACCCCACTGAAGTGCATTCGGTAAGAAATGGGGATAGAGAACCCCACTGAATTAACATTGGGTAAGAAATGGGATAGAGTGAACCCCACTGAATTACATTGGTAAGAAAGGGGATAGAGTGAACTACTGAATTAACATTGGGTAAGAAATGGGGATAGAGGAACCCCACTGAATTACATTAGGTAAGAAAGGGGATAGAGTGAACCCCACTGAATTACATTGAGTAAGAAAGGGGGATAGAGTGAACCTCACTGAATTACATTAGGTAAGAAATGATAGAGTGAACCCCAATGGAATTACATTGAGTAAGAAAGGGGGATAGGAGAACCTCAATGAATAACATTGGGTAAGAAAGGGGATGAGGAACCCGACTGAATTACACTCAGGTAAGAAATGGGGATAGAGCAACCTACTGATCTATACTGATACAGTGGGGATGAGATGAACCCACCACAATACTGGTAAGAAAGGGGGAGAGCAGAACCCCACTGAATTAACATTGGGTAAGAAAGTTGGATAGAGTGAACCCCACTAAATTACTTAAAAGAAAAGTAGATAGAGAACCCCAATGAATTACATTAGGTAAGAAATGAGATATGGGAACTCACTGAATTACATTGGGTAAGAAAGGGGATAGAAATTTGAACCAGCCTGAATTGCATTAGGTAAGAAAGTGGATAGAGTGAACCTACCTGAATTACATTGGGTAAGAAAGGAGGATAGTGAACCCTACTGAATTAACATTGGTAAGAAAAGGGGGATAGAGTGAACCTACTGAATTAACATTAGTAAGAAAGGAGGGATAGTGAACCCCACTGAATTAACATTGGGTAAGAAAGTGGATAGAGAACCCCACTGGAATTAACATTGCAAGAAAGGGGGATAGAGTGAACCTCTACTGAATTAACATTGGGGTAAGAAAGGGGGATAGAGTGAACCCCACTAATTCAGACATTAGGTAAGAAATAGGATAGAGGAACCCCACTGAATTAACATTGGGCAAGAAAAGTGGATAGAGTGAACCCATCGAATTAACATTGGGTAAGAAAGGGGATAGAGTGAACCCTACTGAATTTAATGATAAGTAAGAAATGGGATAGAGTGGAACCCCACTGAATTACATTAAGAAGAAAAGGGGATAGAGTGAACTACCTGAATTACATTGAGTAAGAAAGGGGGATATAGTGAACCCCACTGAATTACATTGAGTAAGAAAGGGGGATAGAGGAACCCCACTGAATTACATTAGGTAAGAAATGGGGATAGAGGAACCCCACTGAATTACATTGGGTAAGAAAGGGGGATAGAGTGAACCCCACTGAATTACATTGAGTAAGAAAGGGGATAGAGTGAACCCCACTGAATTACATTGAGTAAGAAAGGGGGATAGAGTGAACCCAACTGAATTACTTAAAGGGGGGATAGAGTGAACCCCACTGAATTACCTGAGTAAGAAAAGGGGGATAGAGTGAACCCCACTGAATTACATTGTGTAAGAAAGGGAGATAGAGTGAACCCCACTGAATTACATTGGGGTAAGGAAGGGGGATAGGGAGTGAACCCCACTGAATTACATTGAGTAAGAAAGGGGGATAGAGTGAACCCCACTGAATTACATTGAGTAAGAAAGGGGGATAGAGTGAACCCCACTGAATTAACATTGGGGTAAGAAAGGATAGAGTGGAATCCCACTGAATTACATTGGGTAAGAAAGGGGGATAGAGGAATCCCATCGAATTACATTGAGTAAGCAGGATAGAGTGAACCCCACTCGAATTACATTGAGTAAGAAAGGGGGATAGAGGAACCCATTGAATTACATTGGGTAAGAAAGGGGGCTACCCAATCAATGCCAAAGCTTGTTGAGCCCTTCTCGAGGGCAGGTTTGGTGTTGTTCATCGAGTGTTTCTTGGGAAACTCAGCCATTGAACATCAGATCAATTTACAAACTTTCGAATTTAAGCGCCTTTTTTTTCACTTTCTACGCCGCTTTAACAAAGAATGTGGTTGAATGTTGCCAAATTTTGTTTAATTTCAACTTTTTTTTCTTCTAAAGGCTATAGCATCTTATTTGGGTTAACTTTTTGGAGACACCCTTTTACCTGAGAAATGTCGTCAGTAGTTGTATGTCATACTATTATTGAAGTTACATGTCGCACTTTTATTGGGGTTATTTGTCACACTTCTATTAGTGTCATTTGTCACACTTTTATTGGAGTTACTTTGTCACCACTTGTCACATTATTGGAGTTACTTGTCACACTTTATGGAGTTACTTTTTATTGGAGTTACTTATCACTTTTATGGACTTTTATTGGAGTTACTTGTGACACGCTTTTATTGGACTTTTACACACACTTTATTGGAGTTACTTTGTCACACTTTTATTGAGTTACTTGTGACACTTTATTGGAGTTACTTGTCACACGCTTTTATTGAGCACTTGTCACACACACTTTTATTGGAGTTACTTGTCACACTTTTATTGGAGTTACTTGTCACACTATTATTGGAGTTATTCACACGCTTTTATTGGAGTTACTTATCACACTTTTATTGGAGTTACTTGTCACACACTTTTATTGAGTTACTTTTCACACTTTTATTTGAGTTACACACTATTATTGGAGTTACTTGTCACACTATTATTGGAGTTACTTGTCACACTTTTATTGGAGTTACTTGTCACACTTTTATTGGAGTTACTTGTCACACTTTTATTGGAGTTACTTGTCACACACTTTTATTGGAGTTACTTGTCACACTTTTTATTTGAGTTACTTGTCACACTTTTATTTGACTTGTCATACTTTTATTGTTCTTGTCACACGCTTTTATTGGAGTTACTTGTCACACTATTATTGGAGTTACTTGTCACACTTTTATTGGAGTTACTTGTCACACACTTTTATTGGAGTTACTTGTCACACGCTTTTATTGGAGTTACTTGTCGCACTATTATTTGAGTTACTTGTCACACTTTTATTGAGTGTCACTTGTCACACTTTTATTAGAGTTACTTGTCACACTTTTATTTTACTTGTTTTTTATTGGAGTTACTTGTCACACTTTTTTATTGGAGTTACTTGTCACACTTTTTACTTGTCACACTTTTTATTGGAGTCATACACACTATTATTGGATTAGAGTTACTTGTCACACTTTTATTGGAGTTACTTGTCACACTTTTATTAGAGTTACTTGTCACACTTTTTATTGGAGTTACTTGTCACACTTTTATTGGAGTTAGTTGTCACACTTTTATTGGAGTTACTTGTCACATTTTTATTGAGTTACTTGTCACACTTTTATTGGAGTTACTTGTCACACTTTTATTGGAGTTACTTGTCACACTTTTATTGGAGTTACTTGTCACACACTTTTATTGCTATTTGTCACACTTTTAGTTACTTGTCACACTTTTATTGGAGTTACTTGTCACACTTTTTATTGGAGTTACTTGTCACACTTTTATTGGAGTTACTTGTCACACTTTTATTGGAGTTACTTGTCACACGCTTTATTGGAGTTACTTGTCACACTATTATTGGAGTTACTTGTCACACTTTTATTGGAGTTACTTGTCACACTTTTATTGGAGTTATTTGTCACATTTTATTGGAGTTACTTGTCCCATTTTTATTGGAGTTACTTGTCGCACTTTTTTATTGGAGTTACTTGTCACACTTTTATTGGAGACACTATTATTTGAGTTTGTCACACTTTTATTGGTGTTAATTGTCACACTTTTTTATTAGAGTTACTTGTCACACTTTTATTGGAGTTACTTGTCACACTTTTTATTGGAGTTACTTGTCACACTTTTATTGAGTTACTCTTGTCCACATTTTTATTGGAGTTACTTGTCACACTTTATTGGAGTTACTTGTCACACTATTATTGGAGTTACTTGTCACTTTTATTGGAGTTACTTGTCACACACTTTTATTGGAGTTACTTGTCACACTATTATTGGAGTTACTTGTCACACTATTATTGGAGTTACTTGTCACACTTTTTATTGAGACTCTTTGTCACACTTTATTGGAGTTACTTGTCACACTTTTATTGGAGTTACTTGTCACACGCTTTTATTGGAGTTACTTGTCACACTATTATTTGAGTTACTTGTCAAACTATTATTGGAGTTAATTGTCACACTTTTATTGGAGTTACTTGTCACACTTTTATTGGAGTTACTTTTGTCATTTTATTGGAGTTATTTGTCACACACTGTTATTATTGGAGTTAATTGTCACACTTTTTTATTGGAGTTAATTGTCACACTATTATTGGAGTTAATTGTCACACTTTTATTGGAGTTACTTGTCTTTTATTGGAGTTACTTGTCACATTTATTGGAGTTACTTGTCACACTTGTCACACTATTATTATCGCACTATTATTGTTCACACTTTTATTGAGTTCACTCACACTTTATTGGAGCACTTGTCGCACTATTATTGGAGTTACTTGTCACACTATTATTGGAGTTTTTATTGGAGTTACTTGTCATACTTTTATTGGAGTTACTTGTCACACTTTTATTGGAGTTACTTGTCACACATTTATTGGAGTTATCACACATTTATTGTCACACTATTATTGAGTTAATTGTCACACTTTTTATTGGAGTTACTTGTCACACTATTATTGGAGTTAATTGTCACACTATTATTGGAGTTACTGTCACACTTTTATTGGAGTTAATTGTCACACTATTATTGGAGTTAATTGTCAGCACTATTATTGGAGTTACTTGTCACACTTTTATTGGAGTTACTTGTCACACATTTATTGGAGTTACTTGTCACACTTTATTGGAGTTACTTGTCACACTATTATTGGAGTTCACACTATTATTTTGAGTTAATTGTCACACGTTTATTGGAGTTACTTTGTCACACTTTTATTGGAGTTACTTGTCACACTATTATTTTATTGTCACACTCACACTTTTTATTGGAGTTACTTGTCACACTTTATTGAGAGCACAAACTTTTATTGGTGTTACTTGTCACACTTTTATTGGGTTAGTCACACTATTATTGAGTTACTTGTCATACTTATTGGAGTTACTTGTCACACTTTTATTGGAGTTACTTGTCACACTTGTATTGGAGTTACTTGTCACACTTTTATTACTTTTTATTGGAGTTACTTGTCACACTATTTATTGGAGTTACTTGTCAAACCATTATTGGAAATACATGTCACATTCTCATTGAGTTACTTGTCACATTTTTATTGGAGTTACTTGTCACTTATTGGAGTTACTTGTCACACTTTATTGGAGTTACTTGTCACACACTTGTATTGGAGTTACTTGTCACACCATTATTGGAGTTAATTGTCACACTTTTATTGAGTTAATTGTCAAACTATTATTGGAGTTAATTGTCACACCATTATTGGAAATACATGTCACATTCTTATTGGAGTTACTTGTCCCATTTTTTTTGGAGTTACTTGTCATACTTTTATTGAGTTACTTGTCACACTATTATTGGAGTTACCTGTCACACACTTTTATTGTTACTTGTCACACACATTATTGAGTTACTTGTCGCACTTTTATTGGAGTTACTTGTCACACTATTATTGGAGTTAATTGTCACACTTTTATTGAGCTAATTGTCACACTTTTATTCCCATTTTTATTGGACTTTTATTGGAGTTATCAAGAAAATTATTGAATTGTCACACACTTTATTGGAGGTCACACACTTTTATTGGTTACTTTGTCGCACTATTATTGGAGTTACTTGTCACACTATTATTGGAGTTAATTGTCACATTTTTGTTGGTTAATTGTCTTTTATTGAGAGTCACACTATTGGAGTTAAACATCAGCTTTTATTGGAGCCATTGTATTATTGGAGTTACTTATCGCTTATTGGAGTTACTTTTGTCACACTTTATTGGAGTTTGTCACACTTTTATTGTCATTTATCACAATTTTTATTGAGTTACTTGTCGCATTATTATTGGAGTTGTTTGTCACACTATTATTGGAGTTAATTGTCACACTTTATTGGAGTTACTTGTCGCACTATTATTGTTATCATTTTTTTATTGAGTTCACACTATTATTGGAAGTTAATTGTCACATTTTATTGGACTTTAGTCACACATTTATTGGAGTTACTCGTCACACTATTATTGGAGTTAATTGTCACACTTTTTTGGAGTTACTTGTCACTATTACGCTTATTATTGGAGTTACTTGTCACACATTTATTGGAGTTAATTGTCACACTTTGGGAGTTACTTGTCACACGCTTTTATTGGAGTATTTTATTGGAGTTACTTGTCACACATTTATTGGAGTTAATTGTCACACTTTTATTGGAGTTAATTGTCACACTATTATTGAGTTAATTGTCACACTTTTATTGGAGTTAATTGTCACACTTTATTGAGAGCATTTTGTCACACGCTTTTATTGGAGTTACTTGTCACACATTTATTGGAGTTACTTGTCACACGCTTTTATTGGAGTTATTTGTCACACATTTATTGGAGTTACTTGTCACACGTTTATTAGTGTTACTTGGATCGTTGTTGCACAAAAACATGTTTGTGTTACGAGTGAATGGAAGTAAGCAAATACCGGTGGAGACCGGTTATAGCCAGATCGATATGTCATCGGCTACACAGTTCCGTTATACCTGATTCATAAAAGCGGTTTGCAAGGGAAATAACCCCAAAAAATATCACGTGTACAATTTCGGGTAATACTAATTATTGACCTTGACCTGTTAATTACAGAAATGGCTGTTTAGGTCTATTCAATTTAGCCTGTTTTTTTGTTTGTTTTGTTTTGTTTATTCTCAATTCATTGCCCCATCTCTTTTAAACCATCGTACACTTCAAACACCTGCATTGGGTCTCATGAAGTCAATATTGAAGAAATATTAGGAATTATTTGGCATAGATTTACAGTATACACACTTCAGGTGTTTTTAGGTGTACTTTCCCGTTGGTTGTCAGAGTAACTGCTACTAGTACATACAGCAACTGTGTACTGGGTACATGATGTACTCGTAGAGTAGTGTGGTGGAAGGTATCGTCATCAGGTGCTTCAAGTGAGGGCAAATCTTTTTTTAAAGGGAAATAACTCATTAAATATTTTAACTTTTTTACTGAAAAATACTTTCATTCATGTTAAACAGCAGGTTTCCAGTTTCCAATGTCTATTTAGGCGCTTTTCAGCACAGGACACTAACCCACTTTGTGGTAGTAAATTCAGATTTTATCCTTGAAAACAAATGTCGGCGTTTCTCCCTTTCTGGTAGAAGTTTTATTTGACGCTAGCTTTTCTATTAGTTTCATTATAAGTGGCATGGTAACTGCCTTGTGTTTCTATGGTAACCAAGACTTTCTCATATTCGCAAGCGGGCTGGCTAACCCATCAACATGGCGGCTATCTCAGATTTAGTGAGCTCAAAAATTTTCGTCAAAAAGATTGTTGACTCTTGGGACGTACATTAGTGTGTTATATCAGTTACTTTCTTTGGGGTTTGCAGTTGTTTGTGTATTGTGTTATATCGGTTACTTTCTTTGGGGTTTGCATTGTGTATTGTATTATATCAGTTACTTTCTTTGGGGTTTGCAGTTGTTTGTGTATTGTGTTATATCAGTTACTTTCTTTTGGGTTTGCAGTTGTTTGTGTATTGTGTTATTTCAGTTACTTTCTTTGGGGTTTGCAGTTGTTTTGTATTGTATTATATCAGTTACTTTCTTTGGGGTTTGCAGTTGTTTGTGTATTGTGTTATATCAGTTACTTTCTTTGGGTTTGCAGTTGTTTGTGTATTGTGTTATATCAGTTAATTTTTGGGGTTTGCAGTTGTTTGTGTATTGTGTTATATCAGTTACTTTTTGGGTTTGCAGTTGTTTGTGTATTGTGTTATATCAGTTACTTTTTTGGGGTTTGCAGTTGTTTGTGTATTGTGTTATATCAGTTACATTTTTGGGGTTTGCAGTTGTTTGTGTATTGTGTTATATCAGTTACTTTTTGGGGTTTGCAGTTGTTTGTGTATTGTGTTATATCAGTTACTTTTTTGGGGTTTGCAGTTGTTTGTGTATTGTGTTATATCAGTTACTTTCTTGGTTTGCAGTTGTTTGTGTATTGTGTTATATCAGTTACTTTTTTTGGTTTGCAGTTGTTTGTGTATTGTGTTATATCAGTTACTTTTTTGGGGTTTGCAGTTGTTTGTGTATTGTGTTATATCAGTTACTTTCTTTTTGGTTTGCAGTTGTTTGTGTATTGTGTTATATCAGTTACTTTTTGGGTTTGCAGTTGTTTGTGTATTGTGTTATATCAGTTACTTTTTGGGGTTTGCAGTTGTTTGTGTATTGTGTTATATCAGTTACTTTGCTTTGGTTTGCAGTTGTTTTCTTTGTGTTATATTGTTACTTTCTTTGGTTTTGTTTGTGTATTGTGTTATATCAGTTACTTTCTTTGGTTTGGTTGTTTGTATTGTGTTATATGTTACTTTCTTTGGTTTGCAGTTGTTTTGTGTATTATGTTATATCAGTTACTTTTGGGCAGTTGTTTGTATGATATGTTATATGTTACTTTTGGTTTGTAGTTGTTTTTGTGTATTGTTATATCAGTTAGTTTGCAGTTGTTTTGTGTATTGTGTTATATCAGTTACTTTCTTGGTTTGCAGTTGTTTTGTATTGTGTTATATGTTACTTTTTGGGGTTTGCAGTTGTTTGTGTATTGTGTTATATCAGTTACTTTTTGGGTTTGCAGTTGTTTGTGTATTGTGTTATATCAGTTACGTTTTTGGGGTTTGCAGTTGTTTGTGTATTGTGTTATATCAGTTACTTTCTTTGGGGTTTGCAGTTGTTTGTGTATTGTGTTATATCAGTTACATTTTTGGGGTTTGCAGTTGTTTGTGTATTGTGTTATATCAGTTACTTTTTTGGGGTTTGCAGTTGTTTGTGTATTGTGTTATATCAGTTACTTTTTGGGGTTTGCAGTTGTTTGTGTATTGTGTTATATCAGTTACTTTTTTGGTTTGCAGTTGTTTGTTATTGTGCTTCAGTTACGTTTTTGGGGTTTGCAGTTGTTTTGTATTGTATATCAGTTATGTGGTTTGCAGTTGTTTGTGTATTGTGTTATATCAACTTTGGGGTTTCCGATGTGTTATATAGTTACTTTCTTTGGAGATTGTTTGTGTATTGTGTTATATCCCTTTCTTGGTTTGCAGTTGTTTGTGTATTGTGTTATATCAGTTACTTTCTTTGGGGTTTAGTTGTTTGTGTATTGGGTTATATCAGTTATTGCAGTTGTTTGTGTATTGTGTTATGTCAGTTACACTTGGGGTTTGCAGTTGTTTGTATTGTGTTATATCAGTTAATCTTTGGTTTGCGGTTGTTTGTGTATTGTGTTATATCAAAAAAGCATGGTTGTTTTATGTATTGTGTTATATCAGTTACTTTCTTGGTTTGCAGTTGTTTGTGTATTGTGTTTATATCACTTACTTTCTTGGTAAAAGTTGCATTGTATTGTGTTAAATCAGTTATTTTTGGGGTTTGCAGTTGTTTGTGTATTGTGTTACCATTACTTTTTTGGTTTGCAGTTGTTTGTGTATTGATATCAGTTACTTTTTTGGGGTTTAAGTTGTTTGTGTATTGTGTTATGTCAGTTACTTTTTTGGGGTTTGCAGTTGTTGGTGTTTGTGTTATATCAGTTACGTTTTTGGGGCTTGCAGTTGTTTAGTATTGTGTTATATTCAGTAGTTTTTGGGGTTTGCAGTTGTTTGTGTATTGCTTTATCAGTTATGGTTTGCATTGTTTGTGTATTGTGTTATGCTTCACACACAAGATGTAACATGTAATGCGAGATAATGAATACAAGCAGATGATAATAGACTTGACGGATATCCCATTTGACATGGGTGGGCCTTTGTTAGCATAGATGGAGCTAACTGCATTAAAACTGGATTAGTATTGTAAATTGGGCATTTTAAAATTGTTTTCTGCTTAATTTCTACAAAAAAGCATTTTTGGTATATACCATTCTCAAAAAAGCATTTTTGTAGCTTTATAGCATTCTTAAAACAGTGTAGCTTTTAAAAAAACAGCATTTTTGGTATATACCATTTCAAAACAGCATTTTTTGTAGCTTTGTAGGCGTTAGTAGTCTTTAGTTTACAGAAAACGAAAGTTTAGCTTTAGCATTGTAGCATTGTAGCTTTGTAGCTTTGTAGCTTTGTAGCTATGTAGCATTGTAGCATTGTAGCTTTGTAGCTTTGTAGCTTTGTAGCTTTGTAGCTTTGTAGCTTAGTAGCTGTAGTAGCTTTTGTAGCTTTGTAGCTTTGTAGCTTTGTAGCATTGTAGCATTGTAGCATTGTAGATTTGTAGCATTGTAGCATTGAAGCATTTAGCTTTGTAGCTTTGTAGCTTTGTAGCTTTGTAGCTTTGTAGCATTGTAGCTTTGTAGCTTTTGTAGCATTAGTAGCTTTGTAGCTTTGTAGCGTAGTAGCGTAGTAGCTTTGTAGCTTTGTAGCATTGTAGCATTGCAGCTTTGTAGCATTGTAGCATTGTAGCATTGTAGCTTTGTAGCATTGTAGCATTAGCATTGTAGCTTTGTAGCTTAGTAGCTTTGTAGCATTGTAGCATTGTAGCTTAGTAGCATTGTAGCTTTGTAGCATTGTAGCATTTAGCATTCTAGCATTGTAGCATTTTGGCATTGTAGGATTGTAGCTTCGTAGCTTTATAGCTTTATAGCTTTGTAGCTTTGTAGCATTTGTATTGTAGTTTGTAGCTTTGTAGCTTTGTAATGAACAAACACATGTCATATTCACAACATTACATGTAATCAAAACGAAAATCAAACCAAAAGGTTTTTTAAAAACAAAAGCGTTGAGTTATCACAATCTTTTTGTTTATTTATTTGATCATGACATCATATGCCCGTAATAGTGCGAACAATTTGCTTGTGTGTACATGCAACTTATTATATATTTTTGTCATTCAAATTTACAAAAACTTAGCTTTTAACATATCGATGTTGATAATAAAATTAATGAATATGTCAAACTAAATAAGAAAACAACGAATTCAAAGTGGAATGCTAACGTATTGAAATGTCACACGAAGCACAGTTCACGGTCTGCCACCAGGCTCAACACGAAGAGGAAATCAAAATATGGCAACTTTGAATTAAAGAGACAGCAGTACTAAATAAACATAATAATATAATAATAACATAATATAGGATTATTTTCAACATAGAGCAAATTAAGATTTTTTGCAGCCACCATCTCCAACCACTTCGTGATCAAATCCACAACCTGCTCGATCTCTCTCACCCTACGCCTCCCCCCCCCTCCAAAGAAAGAAAGAAAGAAAGAAAGAAAGAAAGAAAGAAAGAAAGAAAGAAAGAAAGAAAGAAAGAAAGAAAGAAAGAAAAGAAAAAACTTGCCCCACCCTCTACGCAAACAAACCCTCAAACCCAATACAAAACCAACAGCAATAAAGGAACAGGAAAGACAGAAAAAGAAGAAAACAAATGCACAATAACATTAACAAGAACAACAACAATAACAATAATAAATAGATAAATAAATATAGCATGCTTCTATTCCGCTTTTCACAGAAGCCTAAATATTAACGATAATAATACTAATATTAATACTGATAATAATAATTTAAAATAATAATAATAATAATAATAATACTAATACTAAAACTACTACTACTACTACTACTACTACTACTACTACTACTACTACTACTACTACTACTACTACTACTACTACTACTACTACTACTACTACTACTACTACTACTACTACTACTACTACTAATAATAATAATACTAATAATAATACTACTGATAATGATAATGATAATGATAACAATAATAATAACAATAATAATAAAAATAATAATAATAATAATAATAATAATAATAATAATAATAATAATAATAATAATAATAATAATAATAATAATAATAATAATAATAATAATAATAATAATAATAATAATAATAATAATAATAATAATAATAATAATAAAAATAATAATAATATTAATAATAATAATGATAATAAAAATAATAATAACAATAACAATAATAATCAACGATAACAATAGTAATAATTATGATAATCATAAAAAATAATAAGAAAGCAAAAGAGAATATAATAATAACAGCACTAGTATTTAATAACAATGAGAACAACAATGACAACTTTCTGTCATTTTCTGATAATTAAAAAATAATATGCCAGTACAGAATTTCATAGTTGGCAGTATGCCAGTATGCCAGTAACACATTTCACAGCTGGTAGTATGCCAATATACCAGTACATTTTTCCAGCTGGTAGCATGCCAGTATACCAGTTCACACATTTCACAGTTGGTAGCATGCCAGTATGCCAGTGCACACATTTCACAGCTGGTAGTATGCCAGTATGCCAGTCACACATTTCACAGTTGGTAGCATGCCAGTATACCAGTGCACACATTTCACAGTTGGTAGTATGCCAGTATGCCAGCGCACACATTTCACAGTTGGTAGTATGCCAGTGCACACATTACACACTTGGCAGCATGCCTATACCAGTGCACACATTTCACACTTGGTAGCATGCCAGTATATCAGTGCACACATTTCACAGTTGGTAGCATGCCAGTATATCAGTGCACACATTTCACACTTGGTAGCATGCCAGTATATCAGTGCACACATTCACACTTGGTAGCATGCCAGTATGCCAGTGCACGCATTTCACAGCTGGTAGTATGCCAGTACGCCAGTGCACATTTCGCAGTTGGTAGTATGCCAGTATGCCAGTGCACACATTTCACATTTGCTAGTATGCCAATGTGCCAGTGCACACATTCCACAATTGGTAGTATGCCAGTATACCAGTGCACATTTCACATTTGTTAGTATGCCAGTATACCAGTGCACACATTTCACAGTTGGTAGTATGCCAGTATACCAGTGCACACATTTCACAGTTGGTAGTATGCCATTATGCCAGTGCACACATTTCGCAGTTGGTAGTATGCCAGTGCACACATTTCACAGTTGGTAGTATGCCAGTATACCAGTGCACACATTTCACAGTTGGTAGTATGCCAGTATACCAGTGCACACATTTCACATTTGATAGTATACCCAGTGCACACATTTCACAGTTGGTAGTATGCCAGTATACCAGTGCACACATTTCACACTTGGTAGCATGCCAGTATACCAGTGCACACATTTCACATTTGCATGCCAGTATGCCAGTGCACACATTTCACATTTGGTAGTATGCCAGTATACCAATGGACACATTTCACAGTTGAAAGTTTGCCAGTATACCAGTGCACTCATTCCACATTTGGTAGTATGCCAGTATGTCAGTGCACACATTTCACGGTTGGTAGCATGCCAGTAAAGCAGTGCACACATTTCACAGTTTGCATGCCAGTATGCCAGTGCACACATTTCACAGTTGGAAGCATGCCAGTATGCCAGTGCATATTTCACAGTTGGTAGTATGCCAGTGCACACATTTCACAGCTGGTAGTATGCCAGTACACATATTTCACAGTTGGAAGCATGCCAGTATGCCAGTACACATATTTCACAGTTGGTAGTATGCCAGTATATTTCCAGTTGGTAGTATGCCAGTACACATATTTCACAGTTGGTAGTATGCCAGTACATACTTCACAGTTGGTAGTATGCCAGTACACATATTTCACAGTTGGTAGTATGCCAGTACACACATTTCACACATATGCCAGCACACATATTCCACAGTTGCCAGTATGCCAATACACACATTTCATAGTTGGTAGTATGCCAGTACACACATTTCACAGTTGGTAGTATGCCAGTACACACATTTCACAGTTGGTAGTATGCCAGTACACACATTTCACAGTTGGTAGTATGCCAGTACACATATTTCACAGTTGGTAGTATGCCAGTACACACATTTCACAGCTGCCAGTATGCCAGTGCACATATTTCACAGTTGGTAGTATGCCAGTACACATATTTCACAGTTGGTAGTATGCCAGTGCACACATTTCACAGTTGGTAGTATGCCAGTATGCCAGTGCACACATTTCACAGTTGGTAGTATGCCAGTATGCCAGTGCACACATTTCACAGTTGGTAGTATGCCAGTGCAGTGCACATTTCACAGCTGGTAGTATGCCAGTACACATATTTCACAGTTGGTAGTATGCCAGTATGCCAGTGCACATATTTCACAGT
>JAXRKP010000068.1:32500-52500 GCA_037039925.1 Doris montereyensis | reverse complement strand
CTCTTTCCTGGCGAGACCCCTGGCCTCCTCTGAAGTTCCAAACATGCTGGAAAGCAAAATGGTCACCAGTTTTTTCAGCTCAACGAAAGACCACATAGCTACGGTATCCCTCCAAGAGCGGCACACAGTCAGCTGAGATTAGTATTAGTATGTATTGTAAACCACTGTGTACCGATTATTTTAGAGAAGTGGAGACAATGCCGTCCAAAGAGAGGCACAATGGGTTTGTTATGACACTATGAGTATGGCAATGCCAGTGCTCACTCATCATACTCACACAGCCATTGCGATGGTGCAGTCCTTGACCGAAAACAAAGGTCAAATTTCAAATCCTTACTCATCTTCTGTATTCTCCCGCGACCTTTTTGTTCCCACATGTCAAAGAAAAACTCAGTGGAATCAACTTCCGGAATTCCGAACACACTGTAGTAACTAAGTAACTGTAGGTTGAAAAGGCATTTGAAAGTGAAAATTTAATTCAATCAATTACTTTATTTCATCCCAGAGGGAAATTTAGGTTTCAGACGCGTAAAAATGAAAACAAAGTATAAGTAGATAAATCGTGTAAATGGACAAAAGAATTAACGTTTTCATGCCCATAACACGTATAATATATATTATTTAAAAGAAGAAGAAAGTAATAGATAAATATACCGTATAAAAGTTATTTCTTATCATATCACATACTCCGATATAAATAATAATTATGGAAAAAAAACATGTTTCGTCGTCAAATTATTTCTAGAATTTTCATTCACTTTAACTTTATAATTTGTATTATTTAGAGTCTTATGCCTGTCGTTAAAATGAATTTAGGTGTCTTTCAGTTTTAGTCTTAATACTGAGATTCGTCGTGTCTTTTTGATCTTGATTTAACTACATTGGTAAATAAAGAGTGTTTAGTGTCGTCTTTTATCAATAATATATCTTCTTTAAAGAATTCCTAACCAAGATTTCATCGATGAGACTAACATCAGTTGTGAATCCAGCTACCGTTTTGATTAATCTATCCAATTTCATTTTGTCCCCTTTCTGACTGCTTCCTCCCCAACAAATGATACAAAAAAAGATAAAATACTTTCTATAACTGATATATAAAAAAAAGAGTTATTAATACCATATCTACATCGAGCTGACTAGTTTCCTAACAAAATATAAGCGCTTATTCACTTTAGTTTTTATGCTATTTACATGATCTTTCCAGTTGAGTTTATCGTGAATGATAACACCGATATATTTGTAAATAGAAACTTGTTCGACACTTTGGTTTTTAATGTCTAGGGGTAGAATTACATTATCTTTCCTTCTGAAATCAATTATCCTTTACTGAAATCAATTATCATTTCCTTGGTCTTTCCTTCTGAAATCAATGATCATTTCCTTGGTCTTTTATTCTGAAATCAATTATCATTTCCTTCAGCCATACCTTCGGGCATGTGGCAGAACTGCTTTGATTGAATCTTGGTTCAGATGGATGTAACTGCACACAAGCTCAAGGCGAGTTCTTTGAAAAGTTGTTAACATCTGAAAGTGATGATACTGATACCATTATTCCTTCTATTCCATTCCGAAATTTTATCTAGCGACCCTCGCATTCTCCAATATCAGGTGTTTTACATTAAGAACGTAGTGGGCTCTCTCGCCGGGTGTTTACTGGGAGGTCGGGATCAATTCTGTTTGAGGCAAAAGTTTTATTTTCTGTTTACCATAAAGCTATGCTCTTGACACCATTCTATAAGCTTTTCACCGTGTTCATTTTTCGTACCGAGACCATAGGGTCCAACTGTGTCTTCAACTCTGTCATTGCTATTACATTGAAGTCACGCATTACACTTTTAATATCTTGGTGTTTCATTTGTGTGATGACTTTGGCAACATCTTCATAGAATCGTTCTTTCTCTGCATCACTGTGGTCAGACGTTGGTGTATAAATTTGTACGTTGTTCTAATATCAAAATGTTTACCTTCTATTTTCTATTTTGAAATAAATCACGTGATCTGACAATGACAGTGACAGAGACAGTGACAGTGACAGTGACAGGGACCAAACACCTTTCAGAGATGGTGTCGTGTATGAGTCTAACATGAAACCAACACCTTTTCCCAAAGTTCACCACACTGGGTGTCATGTATGAGTCTAAAATGAAACCAACACCTCTTTGCCAAAGTTCACCACACTGGGTGTCGTGTATGACTAGTATGAGCCTAAAATGAAACCAACACCTCTTTGCCCAAAGTTCACCACACTGGGTGTCGTGTATGACTAGTATGAGTCTAAAATGAAACCAACACCTTTTTGCCAAAGTTCACCACACTGGGTGTCGTGTATGAGTCTAACATGAAACCAACACCTCTTTGCCAAAGTTCACCACACTGGGTGTCGTGTATGAGTCTAACATGAAACCAACACCTCTTTCCCAAAGTTCACCCCTGAGTGGATTATTCTGTATCCATAAATTAATAATTGATCCTGGTCTTGTCCATCTGACCTCTGACAATCCCAACCTATTTATCTTCATGCGTTCCCTTTCTTGCTTGATGTTTTCAAGTTTACCACTTTGTGACATTGTTCTCACATTCCAAGTCCCGATCTCATGGGATTTTACGTTTCGAAAGAGAGGAAGGAATGATGTCTTTGGGAAGGTGAGTGACAGCGGTTTCCTGTTGCCTTCTGTCATTGGTAGTTGAATAATGATTACATTTCTTGACATTTACAGTACAGTAACATTGGATGCTCTTCTCATTCTTCTTCTGCACAGATTGGAATGCGTAATAGGTTGTGTTTATTTACATCTAATAAATTGGCCTATGTGGAACATATGATCGTGACAGGTTTGAGTTGGTGTGTCTGAATAACAGTCGGGTTGTTCAAATTGAATATAGGCTTGAGGGTGATTTTGATGGTCTTTTGCAGACGGTCACCGGCTAGATGTTATGACTGGTAACGGTGAAGTCTTTTGTACGACGGTCACCTGTTAGATGTTATGACTGGTAACGGTGAAATCTTTGCACGACGGTCACTGGTTAGATGTTATGACTGGTAACGGTGAGGTCTTTTGCACGACAGTCACCTGTTGTTAGATGTTATGACTGGTAACGGTGCACGACAGTCACCTGTTGTTAGATGTTATGACTGGTAACGGTGAAGTCTTTTTGCACGACAGTCACCTGTTGTTAGATGTTATGACTGGTAACGGTGAGGTCTTTTTTGCACGACAGTCACCTGTTGTTAGATGTTATGACTGGTAACGGTGAAGTCTTTTGCACGACAGTCACCTGTTGTTAGATGTTATGACTGGTAACAGGTGAAGTCTTTTGTACGACAGTCACCTGTTGTTATATGTTATGACTGGTAACGGTGAAGTCTTTGCACGACAGTCACCTGTTGTTAGATGTTATGACTGGTAACGGTGAGGTCTTTTGCACGACAGTCACCTGTTGTTAGATGTTATGACTGGTAACGGTGAAATCTTTTGCACGACGGTCAGTGGTTAGATGTTATGACTGGTAACGGTGAGGTCTTCACCACGACAGTCACCTGTTGTTAGATGTTATGACTGGTAACGGTGAAGTCTTTTGCACGACAGTCACCTGTTGTTAGATGTTATGACTGGTAACGGTGAAGTCTTTTTGCCCGACAGTCACCTGTTGTTAGATGTTATGACTGGTAACGGTGAAGTCTTTTGCACGACAGTCGACAGTCACCTGTTGTTAGATGTTATGACTGGTAACGGTGAAATCTTTTGCACGACGGTCGATCACCTGTGGTTAGATGTTATGACTGGTAACGGTGAGGTCTTTTGCACGACAGTCACCTGTTGTTAGATGTTATGACTGGTAACGGTGAAGTCACCTGTTTTAGATGTTATGACTGGTACAGTCACCTGTTGTTAGATGTTATGACTGGTAACGGTGAGGTCTTTTGCCCGACAGTCACCTGTTGTTAGATGTTATGACTGGTAACGGTGAAGTCGGTTTTTGCACGACAGTCACCTGTTGTTAGATGTTATGACTGGTAACGGTGAAGTCTTTTGCACGAAAATCACCTGTTGTTAGATGTTATGACTGGTAAAGGTGAAATCTTTTGCACAGTTGTTAGATGTTACGGTGACTGTACGAGTCACCTGCACCTGTTAGATGTTATGACTGGTAACGGTGAAGTCTTTTGCACGACGGTCACCTGTTAGATGTTATGACTGTAACGGTGAAGTCTTTTGCACGACAGTCACCTGTTGTTAGATGTTATGACTGGTAACGGTGAGGTCTTTTGCACGACAGTCACCTGTTGTTAGATGTTATGACTGGTAACGGTGAAATCTTTTGCACGACAGTCACCTGTTGTTAGATGTTATGACTGGTAACGGTGAAGTCTTTTGCACGACAGTCACCTGTTGTTAGATGTTATGACTGTAACGGTGAAGTCTTTTGCACGACGGTCACCTGTTAGATGTTATGACTGGTAACGGTGAAGTCTTTTGTACGACAGTCACCTGTTGTTAGATGTTATGACTGTAACGATGAAGTCTTTTGTACGACAGTCCCCTGTTAGATGTTATGACTGTAACGGTGACGTCTTTTGTACGACAGTCACCTGTTAGATGTTATGACTGTAACGGTGAAATCTTTTGCACGACAGTCACCTGGTTAGATGTTATGACTGTAACGGTGAAGTCTTTTGTACGACAGTCACCTGTTAGATGTTATGACTGGTAACGGTGAAGTCTTTTGTACGACAGTCACCTGTTAGATGTTATGACTGTAACGGTGAAGTCTTTTGTACGACAGTCACCTGTTAGATGTTATGACTGGTAACGGTGAAGTCTTTTGTACGACAGTCACCTGTTAGATGTTATGACTGTAACGGTGAAATCTTTTGCACGACGGTCACCTATTAGATGTTATGACTGTAACGGTGAAGTCTTTTGTACGACGGTCACTGGTTAGATGTTATGACTGGTAACGGTGAAGTCTTTTGTACGACGGTCACTGGCTAGATGTTATGACTGGTAACGGTGAAGTCTTTGTACGACGGTCACTGGCTAGATGTTATGACTGGTAACGGTGAAGTCTTTGTACGACGGTCACTGGCTAGATGTTATGACTGGTAACGGTGAAGTCTTTTGTACGACAGTCACTGGCTAGATGTTATGACTGGTAACGGTGAAATCTTTTGCACGACAGTCACTGGTTAGATGTTATGACTGGTAACGGTGAAATCTTTGTACGACGGTCACTGGCTAGATGTTATGACTGGTAACGGTGAAGTCTTTTGTACGACGGTCACTGGCTAGATGTTATGACTGGTAACGGTGAAGTCTTTTGCTTGCGCCTGCTTCCTCGACACTTACGCTGTGTCTTGTGACTTTGTGGTGTGTCACGATAACAGTTGGACACTTACGCTGTGTCTTGTGACTTTTGTGGTGTGTCATGATAACACTTAGGCTGTGTCTTGTGACTTTGTGGGGTGTCACGATAACAGTTGGACACTTACGCTGTGTCTTGTGACTTTGTGGTGTGTCACGATAACACCTTACGCTGTGTCTTGTGACTTTGTGGTGTGTCACGATAACAGTTGGACACTTAGGCTGTGTCTTGTGACTTTGTGGTGTGTCACGATAACAGTTGGACACTTACGCTGTGTCTTGTGACTTTGTGGTGTGTCACGATAACAGTTCGACACTTACGCTGTGTCTTGTGACTTTGTGGTGTGTCATGATAACAGTTGGACACTTAGGCTGTGTCTTGTGACTTTGTGGTGTGTCATGATAACAGTTGGACACACGCTGTGTCTTGTGACTTTGTGGTGTCCATGATAACAGTTGGACACTTAGGCTGTGTCTTGTGACTTTGTGGTGTGTCATGATAACACTTACGCTGTGTCTTGTGACTTTGTGGTGTGTCACGATAACAGTTGGACACTTACGCTGTGTCTTGTGACTTTGGGTGTGTCACAATAACACTTACGCTGTGTATTGTGACTTTGTGGTGTTTCACGATAACAGTTGGACACTTAGGCTGTGTCTTGTGACTTTGTGGTGTGTCACGATAACAGTTGGACACTTACGCTGTGTCTTGTGACTTTGTGGTGTGTCACGATAACACTTAGGCTGTGTCTTGTGACTTTGTGGTGTGTCACGATAACACTTACGCTGTGTCTTGTGACTTTGTGGTGTGTCACGATAACACTTACGCTGTGTCTTGTGACTTTGTGGTGTGTCACGATAACAGTTGGACACTTACGCTGTGTCTTGTGACTTTGTGGTGTGTCACGATAACAGTTCAACACTTAGGCTGTGTCTTGTGACTTTGTGGTGTTTCACGATAACAGTTCGACACTTACGCTGTGTCTTGTGACTTTGTGGTGTGTCACGATAACAGTTCAACACTTAGGCTGTGTCTTGTGACTTTGTGGTGTGTCACGATAACACTTACGCTGTGTCTTGTGACTTTCTGGTGTGTCACGATAACAGTTGGACACTTAGGCTGTGTCTTGTGACTTTGTGGTGTGTCACGATAACAGTTGGACACTTACGCTGTGTCTTGTGACTTTGTGGTGTGTCACGATAACAGTTCGACACTTAGGCTGTGTCTTGTGACTTTGTGGTGTGTCACGATAACAGTTGGACACTTAGGCTGTGTCTTGTGACTTTGTGGTGTGTCACGATAACAGTTCGACACTTACGCTGTGTCTTGTGACTTTGTGGTGTGTCACGATAACAGTTGGACACTTACGCTGTGTCTTGTGACTTTGTGGGGTGTCACGATAACAGTTGGACACCTACGCTGTGTCTTGTGACTTTGTGGTGTGTCACGATAACAGTTCGACACTTACGCTGTGTCTTGTGACTTTGTGGTGTGTCACGGTCACAGTTGGACACTTACGCTGTGTCTTGTGACTTTGTGGTGTGTCACGATAACAGTTGGACACTTACGCTGTGTCTTGTGACTTTGTGGTGTGTCACGATAACAGTTGGACACTTACGCTGTGTCTTGTGACTTTGTGGTGTGTCACGATAACACTTAGGCTGTGTCTTGTGACTTTGTGGTGTGTCACGATAACACTTACGCTGTGTCTTGTGACTTTGTGGTGTGTCACGATAACAGTTGGACACTACGCTGTGTCTTGTGACTTTGTGGTGTTTCACGATAACAATTACGCTGTGTCTTGTGACTTTGTGGTGTGTCACGATAACACTTACGCTGTGTCTTGTGACTTTGTGGTGTGTCACGATAACAGTTACGCTGTGTCTTGTGAGTTTGTGGTGTGTCACGATAACAGTTACGCTGTGTCTTGTGACTTTGTGGTGTGTCATGATAACACTTAGGCTGTGTCTTGTGACTTTGTGGTGTGTCATGATAACACTTACGCTGTGTCTTGTGACTTTTGGTGTGTCACGATAACACTTAGGCTGTGTCTTGTGACTTTGTGGTGTGTCATGATAACACTTACGCTGTGTCTTGTGACTTTGTGGTGTGTCATGATAACACTTACGCTGTGTCTTGTGACTTTGTGGTGTGTCATGTTAACACTTACGCTGTGTCTTGTGACTTTGTGGTGTGTCACGATAACAGTTTATCAACACTTGGTAATAATATTATCTTTTACATGGGCTCAAAGCGCTTTACAATATGTCATAATATTACAATCACAGGATAAACACAAAAACATTTACGTAAACTGAAATCTTAAAAAACATGTTATGTTGTTAACTAATATTGTTTGCAATTGAATCAACATATAATGATACATTCAAATACATATACTGACTTGCTTACTCATGACATGTGATCGTACGCCACCCCTTTCTACACGTACACACACACACACACACACACACACACATACATATACGCGCAATCGAACAACGGTAAGGTTGTAAACGTATTCACTGCGTAAAAGAGAGAACATTTTAGTCTGGTCCTAAAAGCGTCAATTGTCTCACTGTCCCTCACGTGTTTTGGTAGGGGTTCCAATAATACGGCCCCGAAAAGCAAAATGGCTGTTCACCAACTTCTACATTTGTTCTTGTTGTTTTTAAGATGCTGTTGTCTTTCCCGGAAAGAAAGTTCTTGATGGAATATGAATTAAACGATCAAAAGATGAGTCATGCAGATTGGTCCCTGGCCATGAGTAGGTTTTGAAAACTGTAGAAAACATATTTTATAGACAATCCGCTTTTGGGCTGGCAACCAATGTAACTCAAACAAAGAGGTGTTGCCAGGTCGAATTTACATTTTCGCTTTATAAGCATGGCTGCAGCAACAATTTTGTACATTGTGTAAACTTTTGATTCTATCTTTAGATAGATTACATGATAGAGAATTGCAATAAAGGAAGTTTAGAAAATACAAGGGAGTTAACGAGTAATTTGCTACTTCCTGTGAAAATGTTTCTTATCCTGCTAATTTTTCTTATTTCGACGAACATCATTTTGAGTTCTAATCAGATTTTTGACCTGTCTGACCATAGTATACTCCCAGTCGATGTTTACCCCAATATTCTTCACCCAATTTGAAAACTCAACATTGCTCTCACACCAATTCGAATCTGTTTTATGCTCACATTCATATATTTCAATGATCGGTATCTACCTGCTAGCATAGCTTCCGTCTTATCATAATTTAACATCAGTTTATTCTTGTTCATTCATACCTTAATCTCAGATATACAATTCTCGAATTTTTCCATTAGACATGACAGTTCATTAATCTTTGCTGAACTTTATATTTGGGTATCGTCCGTATAAAAATGATATTTCAAGTCAAATTTAGAGGTAACATCTAAAAAAGGCTGTATATACACAATAAACCAAACAGGGGCCAAGAACAGAGCCTTGGGGAACTCCAAATTCTAAACAACGAGTAGTAGATTTTAAAACTTTGACCATTTTTGAAAATACGTGAATGTACAAAAACGGCATTTTTATTATTTTTTTCTTCACAATATAAAAAAAAATCCCGACGTCCTTCTATTAACATGGACAAGAGGAACTTGTGTGCCAAATATAATTCAAATTGTTCGGTAAATGGCAGAGTAGATAGAATGTTAGCGTGAAAAAAAAATAAATTTCGAGAAAAATGCAAGTAAAAAAATCAGAAGAAAATAACACAAAACATATGCTTCAGACGGGTTTGTTTCCCTTGTTGTAGCAGCCCCCTTACTCTTTTGACAGTCTCTGGCATTGTAACTAATGTAAAAGAGGATTATAAATTTAGGTTGAGATGTGCACTGTTCTGAAAACAGACGTCAAAATGACCAATTTTTTTGTTTTTTCGTCTATATCTTATGCTTGTGTGCGTGTTTACATACACACTGACGTACAACGCCTCTTACATCACACAGCGATGGGCCGAAGCGACGAGCGGTGTCGGCAGAAACCAGGTCACCTCGGCGTTGCCACATTTGGCGATTAACCGCCAATATACGGGTTTTACTGCCGTCTTCTCGGTCAGAGTAATTTATAAAATTTACGATTGTTTTTACCTACCCTCGCCTACAAAATATTTTGTAAAAAATATGTATACGTAATATAGACATTTTTCTGCCATGAACTTGTAGATAAATAAACGTTCTACCCGAATATGCAAAACACAGAAAATCAACCTTAGTCCCAAACTTGCGCTCAGGTAGCCCCCCCCTTAATATCCAAAAAAAGACGAAAATAATTCAATTGAAAGATATAGCGCGAAAACAGCAGCATGTCAGGCAAGTTAAACCTAAAGGAGAAAGAAAGAAAACAACACAACAAAACAAAAGAAACAACAAAATAATCCCCCTGCCCCCCCCAAAAAAAAAAAAGAAGAAAGGAAAAAAAGCAAAAAAAAGAAAATTCTCAATTAAAACGTTGTTTTTTTTACTTTTTAAAATTGTTTATGTATATTGTTTCACCGCACTATTTATTTACCCACTTTTGAATTTGTGTGTACTTCTCCTAAATCTAAATATTTAATGATTAACTAAGTTAAATTTGTTTTTAATTTGAATGCATTGATGTATTCTTTTATTTTTCAAACGGAGATTGTGATAACACAAGTATAATTTCTTTTTAAAGGATCAAGAAATAAGATTGAAATTGAAATTGAAATTGAATTTCTAAAAAATCAGAGACGAACAAAAACACTATATTTACGGACTGACACTGACACTGACAGAGGCAGTAGACAATGAAGGTCATAGAAACACTAACATAGATTGTCTGTCTTTTAATTTATTCAAATCAGAGGACACAAACGCATTGACAATGATGACAATTAATGATTATAATTAAGAATTCATATATATCGCCTATGTCCAAAACAGTATGCTCAGGAGGGGCGCTTTACAATGACAGTGTAATAATATACAACGTTATGACTATGATACAACAAGCAAGACGGCAACGGTAAAGTGCACACCTAGAAGTAGAAAGTAAAAGATGATATAATATTGATTCTAGCACTTGAATTGACATAATGAACGAGGTAAGGGTGCCGTGGCACAAACTTGTGACAGCCTTACGCAACCTAACTGACTTCATTATTTTTTATTTTATTTTATTCAAATACTATAATCATATTATTATACCTCTATATATGAATAGTAACAAAAACATATAATAAATATGAATTTCAAAGATGATTGTGATTTTTATTTGAATTATGGAGAAAAGAATGTAAGCAATAAACAGGTAAATTGTCTGCCATTTTGATATAGAAATGGAGCTACCCGTCGCTAAGTTGTAGAACTACGTCACGTAGCTCTAAAATTAGATGGTGATTAAAGTAGTCCCATTTTAAGAAAGGTCTTGATTGGCTTAGAGGGGAAGACGTGCATTATGAAAAAATAAGCGTGCATTATAGACTCATAATACATTATATTATTATTTTATACCCTTTTCCATTCTTTAGCAATTGTTGCTACGCTATACAGTGTATTATGAGTTCATAATGCACTTATTTTGTCATATTGCACATCTACCGTTCTTATCCAATCAAGACCTTACTTAAAATGGGACTACTTCAAACATCATTTTTCTAGAGCTTCGTGACATACACCTTAGCGATGCGTTATTTCTTTCTGAATTGAAAGGGCAGACAAAATAAGAGATGAAATCCTCAAGCTTTATTTGAGCCATTCAATCTTGATGCAGTACAATAATTCATCGAACAATGGCCCATGAAGTTTCCACATGTAAACGAAAGGGATGGAAGTAAACATGAAATTGATAAAATCAAAGTCAGCCGGGAGAAAATACACAGTAGTTATCATAATAATATTAAAATACATTTCTTTAGCGCTCATCATCAATACTAGATTAACCCCTGAGCGCTTTACAGTGACATGCCATAGTACATACAACACATACACTTGTCAATGAAACAACATATGATTTCAATACAAGTAAAGTATAAAACTGTGTGGTGCAAACGGAAATAAGATAATTCAAATATAACCCCAAGAGGGTTTATGTACAAAAATAAAAATAATTACACGTCTATTACTTAAGCTATTCATTAACGATGAATGTAAAATTAGTTTGGTGAATATCTGTGTAAAAATAGTTGGTGTTTCAAAGATATTTTGAAGGACTTGAGGGTTTCCTTCGGTTTGGCCTTCGAGGCAGACTGTTCCAAACTTCTGGGCCAGAGACTTCAAAAAGCTCGATCACCAGACACAGACTGTTCCAAACTTCTGGGCCAGAGACTTCAAAAGCTCGATCACCAGACACAGACTGTTCCAAACTTCTGGGCCAGAGAATTCAAAAGCTCGCTCACCAGACACAGACTGTTCCAAACTTCTGGGCCAGAGAATTCAAAAGCTCGCTCACCAGACACAGACTGTTCCAAACTTCTAGGCCAGAGAATTCAAAAGCTCGCTCACCAGACACAGACTGTTCCAAACTTCTAGGCCAGAGAATTCAAAAGCTCGCTCACCATAGGATTTTAGACACGTTCTTGGAACTTTTCAAATTATGCCATTGGAAGAACGCAAATTTCTTGTGGGTGTCTTTTTATTTACGTAAACGTTCAGTTAGCTACTGAGGTTCAGAATCATTGAGGCATTTGTATGTCGATGTGGCAATTTTATATTCAATTCTTTGACTCACGGGAAGCCAGTGGAGGGATTGGAGAAGTGGTGAGTCATGATCGGTTTTTTTCTTATCGAAAACAATTTTGACGACGAAGTTTTGAATTCTCTGTAGCTTTCTCAGCCATTCAGAAGGAACAATAAAAAGAAGGGCGTTGCAGTTGTCCATTTGTGAAAAAAACACCCAATGATACCATAAACGTATTACAACTTTGTTTGATAAACAGTTTCCGATCAAATAAATCTGCTCATGACTAAATAGAGAGAGTTCTAAGTTGATGTGGTTCATCATTAACAAATACAAATTCTTATAAAAAACAACGCCCAAATTTTTGACAGTAATGGCGGTGTCCTTTAGAACAATTTCATTGCCATTTGCATCGATTATGATATTCTTTTCACTTACTCTTTTTTCGGATGGTCTGGTCATGACCAGGCATTCTGTTTCGGTTTTCGTTTACGTAGAGTTTGTTTTTTAACAGTTAAACCTTACGTATTTCTTATGGTTTTGTTTTTGAATGCATTCTTCTAAAGTCCATCGTCCAAGGTGGCATCTGAGATCAAGTAATTATAATGTTCTACCACTTGAATGATAATTGTAATGTTCTACCACTTGAATGATAATTGTAATGTTCTACCACTTGAATGATAATTGTAATGTTCTACCACTTGAATGATAATTGTATTGTTCTATCACTTGAATGATAATTGTAATGTTCTATCACTTGAATGATAATTGTAATGTTCTATCACTTGAATGATAATTGCAATGTTCTACCACTTGAATGATGGTAACATGTCAAACTCTAAGTAATTGTAATGTTCTACCACTTGAATGATGATTGTAATGTTCTACCACTTGAATGATAATTGTAATGTTCTACCACTTGAATGATAGTTGTAATGTTCTACCATTTGAATGATGGTAACATGTCACACTTTAAGTGATTGTAATGTTCTACCACTTGAATGATAGTTGTAATGTTCTACCACTTGAATGATAATTGTAATGTTCTACCACTTGAATTATGGTAACATGTCACACTCTAAGTGATTGTAATGTTCTACCACTTGAATGATGATAACATGTCAAACTCTAAGCAATTGTAATGTTCTATCACTTGAATGATAATTGTAATGTTCTACCACTTGAATGATAATTGTAATATTCTACCACTTGAATGATAATTGTAATGTTCTATCACTTGAATGATAAATGTAATGTTCTACCACTTGAATGATAATTGTAATGTTCTATCACTTGAATGATAATTGCAATGTTCTACCACTTGAATGATGGTAACATGTCAAACTCTAAGTAATTGTAATGTTCTACCACTTGAATGATAATTGTAATGTTCTACCACTTGAATGATGGTAACATGTCACACTCTAAGTGATTGTAATGTTCTACCACTTGAATGATGATAACATGTCAAACTCTAAGCAATTGTAATGTTCTATCACTTGAATGATAATTGTAATGTTCTACCACTTGAATGATAATTGTAATGTTCTATCACTTGAATGATAATTGTAATGTTCTATCACTTGAATGATAATTGTAATGTTTTATCACTTGAATGATAATTGTAATGTTCTATCACTTGAATGATAATTGTAGTGTTCTACCACTTGAATGATGATTGTAATGTTCTACCACTTGAATGATAATTGTAATGTTCTACCACTTGAATGATAATTGTAATGTTCTATCACTTGAAGGATAATTGTAATGTTCTACCACTTGAATGATAATTGTAATGTTCTACCCCTTGAATGATAATTGTAATGTTCTACCACTTGAATGATAATTGTAATATTCTACCACTTGAATGATAGTAACATGTCACACTCTGAATGTAATTGTAATGTTCTACCACTTGAATGATAATTGTAATGTTCTATTGGAATGATAATTGTAATGTTCTACCACTTGAATGATAGTAACATGTCACCACTTCTGATAATTGTAATGTTCTACCACTTGAATGATAATTGTAATGTTCTACCACTTGAATGATAATTGTAATGTTCTATCACTTCAATGATAATTGTAATGTTCTAACACTTGAATGATAATTGTAATGTTTTATCACTTGAATGATAATTGTAATGTTATACCACTCGAATGATAATTGCAATGTTCTATCACTTCAATGATAATTGTAATGTTCTAACACTTGAATGATAATTGTAATGTTTTACCATTTGAATGATAATTGTAGTGTTCTACCATTTGAATGATAATTGTAATGTTCTATCACTTGAATGATAATTGTAATGTTCTGCCATTTGAATGATAATTGTAATGTTAACCACTGTCAAACTCTAAGTAATTGTAATGTTCTACCACTTGAATGATAATTGTAATGTTCTACCCATTTGAATGATAAATGATAATTGTAATGTTCTACCATTTGAATGATAATTGTAATGTTCTACCATTTGAATGATAATTGTAATGTTTTACCACATTTTGAATGATAATTGTAATGTTCTACCATTTGAATGATAATTGTAATGTTCTACCACTTGAATGATAATTGTAATGTTCTGCCATTTGAATGATAATTGTAATATTCTACCACTTGAATGATAATTGTAATGTTCTATCACTTGAATGATAATTGTAATGTTCTACCACTTGAATGATAATTGTAACGTTCTACCATTTGAATGATAATTGTAATGTTCTACCATTTGAATGATAATTGTAATGCTCTACCACTTGAATGATAATTGTAATGTTCTATCACTTGATTGATAATTGTAATGTTCTGCCATTTGAATGATAATTGTAATGTTCTACCACTTGAAAGATAACTGTAATGTTCTTCCATTTGAATGATAATTGTAATGTTCTACCATTTGAATGATAATTGTAATGTTCTACCATTTGAATGATAATTGTAATGCTCTACCACTTGAATGATAATTGTAATGTTCTACCACTTGAATGATAATTGTAATGTTCTACCACTTGAACGATAATTGTAATGTTCTACCACTTGAATGATACTTGTAATGTTCTACCACTTGAATGATAATTGTAATGTTCTACCATTTGAATGATAATTGTAATGTTCTACCACTTGAATGATAATTGTAATGTTCTATCACTTGAATGATAATTGTAATGTTCTACCACTTGAATGATAATTGTAATGTTCTACCCCTTGAATGATAATTGTAATGTTCTACCATTTGAATGATAATTGTAATGTTCTACCACTTGAATGATAATTGTAATGTTCTACCACTTGAATGATAATTGTAATATTCTACCACTTGAATGATAATTGTAATGTTCTACCACTTGAATGATAATTGTAATGTTCGGCTATTTGAATGATAATTGTAATGTTCTACCATTTGAATGATAATTGTAATGTTCTACCACTTGAATGATAATTGTAATGTTCTACCACTTGAATGATAATTGTAATGTTCTACCACTTGAATGATAATTGTAATGTTCTACCACTTGAATGATAATTGTAATGTTCTGCCATTGGAAAGATAATTGTAATGTTCTACCACTTGAATGATGTTAACCTGTCAAACTCTAGATTTTTCTATCGTACCTTTTCATTTCTGGCATCGCTGATAGGAAATTCTGGAAGGTGGTCGGACATGGTCAGTGATCGGGAACAGGCATTTTTACTCTAGATCTAGATTTTAGATAAAGGAAACATCTAAATTAGATGTCTAGATCCAGAGCTAGCACTAGAACTACATGTAGATCCAATCTAGATCTAGAAATCTAAATCTTGAAGCCTATGTAGGCTAAATCATACTAATGTCTAGATCTGCTAGAATCTTGTGCTAGATTCTAGATCTATCCTAGATTTCGTTCAGGCCCTCATAGATCTAGGCTTAATCTCCTTAGCCTTAATTTTGTGTAATCTAAAGTTAGTAAACGTTGGGAACCCCTATAATTTCAATCAAAGATTAACACAGCATCATTAAATCAGCTGTTCATTGTTTACAGCATCGTTAAATCACCTGTTCATTGTTTACATTCTTTCCTTCATAACTCAAACGAAAAATCACCATCATCTTCAAAATTCATATTTATTACATAATTTGTTACATCCACTGCTCATAGAGGTATAATGATTTGATTACAGCATTTGAATGAAACAATAATGACATCGGTAAGACTGAGTAAGGCAACTACACGTTGATGCCTCGGCAATCCAACCTCGTTCAATATTTTCCATTTAAGTGCTACACTAATCACATGATAATACATCGAACCACAGTTGTGAAATACGCACTTTACCTATAGCAACCGCGTATTCAATTGAGAGTGAAATGAAATCGAATACAGAGCGAAAGAGTTACGTTTTCAACGATCTATTGATGTAATCGATTGATTTCGAATTTCGTGACAGAGAGTTTCACAGTTTCAGTTTCAGACAGAAGGGCCACAACATGTAAAGGCACGATAGAAAAAAAAGATTTTGAGATTTTCTGATCAAGTGATAAAACATTACAAAGATATGATCTAAGATACCAGCTTGGACAACGGACGTTAAACAGCAACTTTAGATACTCACCCCTGAGTGGGGGGGCGACCATCCCTACCACACGCGTCCCCAGGTTGCGGATAGGGGAAGACATTTAGATATAAGGGTGAGATGAGATTAACCAATAAGCAGTCGTGGACAAAACGGGCGCTAATCATAGAGGGAGGGATGGGATTGTTGAATGGGAACTCAGTCCTTAGAAAAACTCTAATAAGCTCGGTGAAATGATTCATAGGCGAATAGAGGCGCCTTTATAACCTCTCTTCCCCCTCCCCCCGGGGGAAGATAAAGCACGTCAGCTTAGTAAAGCGGTTTACATAGGAGAAGGAAACTCTAATCTCAAACCAAGGGTAGGCTGGACTACATAGCTCGGGAGAGCAACCGGCCTAGGGAGTGAGTGAACCTCTAAAAATATATCCTGGCCCTCTACAAGTCTGGGGTTGGTGTAGGCTAACAACCCAACCCTAGAAAAACACCATGTTACGGAAACAGCAATGAAGGAAAATAATAGCACAAGGGCGAGCAATGGATTTCCCAGAGTCATCGCAAGATACTTGTATGAATGGCAGTAGTGAAAGCGGCCAGGAAGCTGCTGACAGGAATATGGGAGTTCTGTTCGCCACAAAATCTAAGACCAAAGCAGGGTTCTGGAATGTTAGAACCATGAACAGCGCCGGTAAATTAGCACAAATAACACTAGAAATGAGGTGCTACAATTGAGATATTCTAGGCATCAGTGAATGCAGGTGGACAGGAGCTGGAAAGACAAAAACAAAATCAGGTAAAACTGTTCTCTTTTCTGGAAGGGATGATAATCAACACTCAGAGGGTGTAGCCATTATATTGAAGAAAGGAAGAGAAAAATATGAAGGAATGGAAACCCATTAACAACAGATTGATAAAGATAAGAATGAAAGGAAAGCATGTCAATGTTTCGATTATACAATGTTACAGCCCCAGCAAACGAAAGTAATGATGAAGACAAAAAGATGAGTGTTATGACAACTAACGGAAACTAACGGCTGAATTGGAGAAAGTACCAAAGCATGTCACAAACATTATAATGGGCGACCTAAATGCAAAGGTTGGTTGCAACAATAGTACAAATGAAAGAGCTATGGGAAGAGAAGGATGTGGTGTTATAGATGACAACGGAAAAGATTATTGGACTTTTGCAACACTAACGATTTTGTTATTGGTGGAACTTTGTTTCCTCTTAAGGAGATTCACAAGCTTACTTGGTGTTTGACAAATAGAAGGGATAGAAGCCAGATCGACCATCTTCTCATAAATGGAACATGGAGAAGATCCCTTCTTGATGTGAAAATAAATAGAGGAGCTGACGTTGAAAGTGACCACCATCTAATGCTTGCAAATCTAAAAAATCAAACTGAGAAAAGTAAATACAACAGGAAAAGGCAGAGAACGATACGACATTGACAAACTTAAAGATCCTAATACAGCCAAAACTTTTATGATAAGCTTGAAGAATAGATTTCAGGTGTTGACTGACATGTGTGATGACAAACCGTTTGATGGAAATGAAATCAACAGCAGAATGGAACTCTATCAAACACTCCTACTTACAGACAGCTAAAACATGCTCAGAAACAAACAGACACAAAAGGAAAGAATGGCTATCAAATGACACATAGAAAACGATTGAAAAGACAAAGGAAATTAAGAAGAAAATACTTGATGCAAAATCAAGCAGATTGAAAGAAATACTGTCAACTCAATACCAGGAAATAAAGAAGGAAGTCAAAAGGAGTGCAAGACAAGACAAAAGATCATTCATGGACAGACTTGCCAATGAGGCAGAAGAAGCACCATGAGTGGGAGACCAAGGCAAAGTTTATAAAATTACAAAAGTAATAAGTGGAAAATATCAAGGAACTTCAGACCCGCCTATTACAAACAAATAAAGTGAGCTGCTCATGTCTGTGGCTGAAAAAGATGCAAGATGGACCGAACATTTTATGGAAATTTTAGACATACCACCACCTCCAACAGAAAAAGCATTGAAGAGGCACAAGGAGATTTGAATATTAGCATAGAACCACCTAGCTTAAATGAAATAACAGTAGCTATTAAAAGCACCAGGCATAGACAACTTAAACGCTGAACTTTTTAAAGCTGAACCCGCTTTTGCAGCAAGAATACTGCATCCACTCTTCACCAAAATGTGGACAGAAAAGAAAACTCCGGATGAATGGAATGAAGGTATGATAATAAAGATTCGCAAAAAAGGCAATTTGCGGGACTGCAATAACTGGAAGGGAATAATGCTCCTGTCCATCCCTAGTAAAGTTCTCGCAACAGTAATAATAGAACGAATATCAAATGCCGTTGATACCTATATAAGACTAAGACATGAACAGGCAAGGTTTAGGAAAGGAAGAAACTGCTCGGACCAAATTTTCATATTATGAAACATTATAGAGCAATGCAATGAATGGCAGAGATAACTGTGTATGAACTTAATTGATTTTGAAAAGCATTCGATAGCCTCCATCGAGAAAGCCTTTGGAAAATGCTAAGAAATTATGGAATCGTCCAACATCTTGTTCAGCTCATTAAAAGTTTCTACAATAAATTCGCATGTTAAGTTGGAAATAGTAATCAAAATTGTAAAATCAAGACTGGTGTCAGACAAGGGTGCGTGATGTCAGCAATCATCTTCGTTATTGCTATGGACTGCGTGATGAAGCAACAAGCCAGTGATCAACACAGAGGAATTAGAGGGACTCTCTTCTCTTCAAGAGGATATAGATTTTGCTGACGATTTGGCGCTATTGGCACACTCACATTATCACATGCAAGAGAAAACATCAGGGTTAAGCTCTTTTGGTTAACAGATAGATTTAAAAATACGCCTTAAAAAATCTGCACTAATGACATTAGATATACACAATCCCTCTCCAATCCTCATCAATAACAATAACATACAAACAACCAAGGAATTTACACATTTAGGCAACATTGTCACAAGTAGCGGAGGAGCTAACAAAGACACTAACAGACGCCTAAACAAAGCAAGAAACTCCTTCAAACGACTTCAAAATGAATGGAAAACAAAGAATACAGTATTAAAATAAAACTAAAAAAATCTACCAAAGCTGTGTCCTATCAACTCTACTATATGGATCTGAATGCTGGAGGATGACGGACAGAGACACGAACAAGCTATCCTCATTCCACACCAAATGCCTGCGAAAAATTTCAAACGAGACTCTTCTCCGAAAATGCAAAATAGACCATTTGCAAGACATCCTTCTTAAAAGAAGATGGAGGTGGATAGGGCACGTTTTAAGAAAAGAAAAAGATAGCATCACCGAAACTGCCTTACATTGGACCCCTGAAGGGAAAAGGAGACGTGACAGGGCAAAGAAAACTTG
>JAXRKP010000068.1:5000-27500 GCA_037039925.1 Doris montereyensis | reverse complement strand
GTCAACTGAGCCGCTAGGATCGATTCGATGGAGTCTCGAATACAACTCAGAGTTACAAGCAGGCTTACCTGTGCCAGCTGTCAGTTGTCACTGTTTCACTGCTGCCCTTGTCAATGAAATAACTTTTTCTTTTTTTCTTTATCAGTTCGGATTGTGCATTCCGGTGTATGGTTCTAAATACCCGCAATGATCTTCGCCCAAGCTACCCAGTCCTGATATGTTTTGATTCCTTATGTGAATCTTAAATTTCATTGTTTTAGTGCCTTTTTTATATTTTCATCCTACTTTCGTCGGGGTATTTGCTATTCTCTTTTCATTCATTCTGTTTAAATGTTCAAATCATCTCAGTTGATATATATTTTATCTTAGTTTTAATGACGTCTGCTTTGGTTTGATCTCTTAATGTTGCGTTTCTGAGTTTGCCTCTTTCAGTTTTCCGTAATATTCTTCTGAGATGTTTTATTTCAGCTGCTTGCACTCAACTTTATTTCATGCTGTCAAAGGTCCAGGTTCCACTGCCATAGAGGAGAGTAGGATAATAAAGTGTACTGTATACTGCCATTTTGGTTATTGACAATTCAACTGATTACTTACAAATGCCCTTCCTAGATGGTTGTATATTGTCATTGCCTTTTGTATTCTCTGGCTGATTTCTTCTCTTAGTTTTCCCTCTGAGGTAATCATTACTCCTAGGTAATTGTAGTTGTTTTTAACTTTTCTCTGTCCAATCTAAGATTTTGTGTTTTAGCTTCCCTAGTTGCGAGCATATATTTTTTTCTCTCATTTACTTTCATTCCTCTTTTATTAGTTCATTACTCAGTTATTATTGTTCATATTATATTGAAGATCACTTTCTGATTTTCCAAATTGAATTAATTCATGAACAAATGAAAGCATAAATACATTTACTGGTTTTAGTTTCCACATACCTATATTCATTTACTTCATTTTTGATGAGGCCTTAGCAACTGAATCTATAAATGGCATAAATAAAAAGACTTAAAATACAGCCCTGTCTAACTCTTATATTTACATTAAAGTCTTCAGATGAGTTACAAGCTACTCTCACTGCACATGTCGGTTTATTGTCAAATGTTTTGATAGCTTCTATCAAATTTTATTCTATATTATGTTCTTTTAAACATAGCTCGTCCCTACTCACAGTGTCAAATACCTTCCTCGAAGTCAATTTAACAGGCGTTAGTCAATGTTTCTCTCCAGGAATTTTTCTATTATTTGTATAATTATAAATATGTGGCCTTGTACACTTCTTCCTGGTCTGACTCCGCTAGGGTGTTCTTCAATCTGATCCTCTGCTTTTTTCCTTAGTCTCATTTCCAGTACCCTGGCATACGCTTTTCCCGGTACGCTAAGTAGTGATATCCCTCTATAGTTTGAGCATTCCATTGTTGATCCTTTCTTGTGTATTGGTACTACCGTTCCCTTCTGCCATTCATCTGGCACCTGTTTTGACTGCCATTCTTGTTGGCATATTTCATGCAGTAGTCTGTCTGCCTCTCTCCCTTGGTTTTTTATCATTTCTGGATAAACTTGATCCGCTCCCAGGCCCTTCCCTTGTTTGGTCTTTCGTATAGCTGTTTGAATTTCCTTCATTGAGATATCTACATCTTGAGTCACATATCTATTAGCCTTTCACCATTTGGAGAAGTTGTTATCTCTCATTTTTTGTTGTTGTTACCTATGAATCCATCTGATGTTTCTACATTGTTGTCTACTATAGCATTTAAATCTACTAAAACCATTAGTTTCTGTTTGGGTTTGAGATTTTCCGCAAATATTTTTAAATTGTTTTCAAAGATATCTTTTTCTTCGTTGGGAGCATCTTCATTTGGTCTATACGCTATTAATAATCTAATTCCTCTTCCTTTTGGTTAAATGTTTACATCTAACAGCCTCTAGCTAATAAATTTCCAACTTTCTAATATACTTTCATGTCTTTTATGCATTAGGAGGTCTGTTCCTGTTTTAGCTCTATCCTTTACATCTACTCATGAGAAGATTAAAGTATGAATTGGTCCTACATTTTCTGTTCCTTGTCTATTTTTATTTGTTTATGTGATAGCTAAAATATCTACTTTGAATTTTTCTAATTATTCAGCTAATTCCAACTCTTTTCCCTTTATTGCTCTGACATTCCATGTTCCAAAAATTGAAGTCCATGCTCGTTTCCAGGGTCGTCTTCTAAAGTTCCACCCCGGGTGTAATATTTTTGGTTCTCTGAATCGATTGGTTTTGGATAAGCAGGTGATTAGTCCACTGTAGCCTAGGCAGATGGTGGAGCTGCCACATTGAATTCCCCATACTGGGCCTTTGTGATTTTCTGTCAGGGTTAACTCTCTTAGCGTTTGGTCAGTCAAGATCGGCCTGCAAGGCGGCAGGATGCCCATGAAGGGCGGGACCGCCTAATCCCCGTACATATGCAGCACCTTCCCACTGCTCGGCCATACAAATATAAAGTGGCTTTAGAGGTTGAAACGCGTGTAGCAGTGCAACATAGTGAAAACTCACACAACTTAGAAAAAGGCCACAAAACAAAGAAGAAAGTTTAACCTGGGTGGCCTAGGGATGCGATGGGTGAGGGGTAGCTTTAAGTATTGTTATAAATTTGCTTTCAGTATTACTTCCCATCAAACGATTGGTCAGAAATAGATCCATCCACTCCTCCACCCTCACCCCCCCCCATCCCGACCCGTTTCTCTGCTGTCTAAAGACAGAAATGAGGGGACCATGAATAACAGCGACGATAGATTTACATCCAACCTAACAATTTTATGCCAACAAAACAATCTGCTCTGGAAATTGAATCAACTTTCTACTACAGATCAGACCCCCACCTGCATCTTATACACACATACTATGCTCCTTGTGTCTTTACCCCTGCAACGAAGGGACGATCATGCTTGTACACAATCTATTTTACAAATGTTAACAAAAGTTATTCTTCTTCTTAAGCGTGATTTTTATTAATGCTATCATGAATCCAACTCTCTAGAGATGGTTTATTTCATGTATCCAAACTCACCCTGTACTTGATTTTTGAAATGAGACGTTTGCACAGACACAGGACCGAGCGCATACCAAATCAGTTCATCCGAGAGGAACTTATGGCAAAGGAGTTGGTGTTACTGACGTTTGTAAGAAATCAGAAAAGTTTATGTTCTTTAGACATCTCCAAAGGCACGACTCTGAAGGAGTGAGAGCGACAATAGAAATGAAAGTTAAATGGAAGCCGAGGTATAGGACTGTCACGAAGACAATACATTGGAAACCTCTTAATTGGAATTCCTTGGGAATGGATGAAAACTTCGATTTATGTGACTTCGGATTAAGTAAGAAGAGCTAACCGAGTTAAAAGACGCTCAACATACTTTTGATTTATACCCTGGAAATAAGAACCAATGAACAGGGTTCAGCCCCTTTCCCTCCCAATTGCCCTATCACTCATTTCATTTGGGTTGGCCCTTTAGAGATACGGGTTTATTGTTTTCTTTTGCTTTTGTTTTTGTTTTTGTTTCTATTGTGGAACTATAACTGTGTCCTAAAGAGGACTGCTGAAAGAGAAAGTGTTGAAAGCATAATATCGAGATCTAGTCCGAGAGAGGACTGTTAATTGTTGTAGACCTAGGTCTAGAAGGTCTATAATGACTCCATCCCTTTCACGCTCACTAGTCTTACTCTTTGCATCAAATCATAGGCCTAATTAAATCTACTCTAGACATAGACGCCCTACCTACCTCTCCTTGAAATTGATAGAAGGCGTCGTGTGACAAAACAAAAGCGGGCGCTGTGTCACTGGCAGTCACCCCGCTCACCTCTGACACGAGGCGTTGTAGCTGAACCGTAGTCTTGTCTGTGTCACTGGCAGTCACCCCGCTCACCTCTGACACGAGGCGTTGTAGCTGAACCGTAGTCTTGTCTGTGTGTCACTCCGCTCACCTCTGACACGAGGCGTTGTAGCTGAACCATAATCGTGTCTTGTCACTGGCAGTCACTCCGCTCACCTCTGACACGAGGCGTTGTAGCTGAACCGTAATCTTGTCTGTGTCACAGGCAGTCACCCGCTCACCTCTGACACGAGGCGTTGTAGCTGAACCATAATCGTGTCTGTGTCACTGGCAGTCACTCCGCTCACCTCTGACACGAGGCGTTGTAGCTGAACCGTAGTCTTGTCTGTGTCACTGGCAGTCACCCCGCTCACCTCTGACACGAGGCGTTGTAGCTGAACCATAATCGTGTCTGTGTCTGTGTCACTGGCGTTGTAGCTGAACCAACCCCGCTCACCTCTGACATGAATTGTAGCTGAATGTAATCTGTGTCTGTGTCACTGGCAGTCACCCGCTCACCTCAGACAAAGGCGTTGTGCTGAATGTGTGTCTGTGTCACTGGCAGTCACCCCGGTCACCTCAGACATGAAGCATTGTAGCTGAACCGTAATCTTGTCTGTGTCACAGTCACCCCGCTCACCTCAGGAAGGCGTTGTAGCTGAACCGTGTCTTGTCTGTGTCACTGGCAGTCACCCTGCTCACCTCAGACACGAGGCGTTGTAGCTGAACCGTAATCTTGTCTGTGTCACTGGCAGTCACCAAAGCTCACCTCAGACATGAGGCGTTGTAGCTGAACCGTAATCTTGTCTGTGTCACTGGCAGTCACCCCTGCTCACCTCAGACACGAGGCGTTGTAGCTGAACCGTAATCTTGTCTGTGTCACTGGCAGTGCTCACCTCACACTGTCACCCTGCTCACATCAGACACGAGGCGTTGTAGCTGAACCGTAATCTTGTCTGTGTCACTGTCAGACATGAGGCGTTGTAGCTGAACGTAATCTTGTCTGTGTCACTGGCAGTCACCCTGCTCACATCAGACACGAGGCGTTGTAGCTGAACCATAATCTTGTCTGTGTTTGTCACCCCCACTCACCTCAGACATGAGGCAGTGAACCATAATCTTGTCTGTGTCACCCCGCTCACCTCAGACAGACATGAGGCGTTGTAGCTGAACCATAATCTTGTTTGTGTCACTGGCAGTCACCCTGCTCACATCAGACACGAGGCGTTGTAGCTGAACCGTAGTCGTGTCTGTGTCACTAAAAAACAAAATCACGGACATTTTTCAACCACCGTCAGTACTTGAACCTACAACCTTTTTAGTTGAGAGACCGACACCTTGCCTCTAGACTGCCGAGTTCCCCGTGGTTAATGCAGCCATGAAAGGTACTTATCATGGGCGGGGCATCGAGGACGAGGAGGAATGTGGCTCAGGCTTACAATGGAACTCTGCCATGTTGTTTTTATTGTTAACACACCAGGCACCTGAACACTGACACCGTGGGTTCACTGTCTAGCAGCAAGTATTTTATTATGGGTGAGACATTGTCTGGTCTTTCTGTCTCTGTCTCTTTCGACGGAGGTCTTTGCCTGGCTATTAAACGGCTCGTCACTGGGGTTGGTTCACATCGTTCTTTGACCAGGTAGAGTGTGTAATCTGACACACGCGAAAGTTTTTATCGTTCGTCTTTGATGGGACTAGCTGTCGATCTACCTACTTGAACCAGGAGGGTGTGAGTGTAGATTTTGCTAAAAAACTTGAGAAAATGTTTCAATCAACCGTTAACGGGGCTCGTACTCACTACCTTTTGGTTGAGAGGCTGACACCTTGCCTCTGGACCACCGTGTCCCCTCAGAGTTGAGTGTAGTATATTATGCTTTTCAGTGATTGGTGGCAGCACTCGGTAGTTGTGGTAGGTCCTACTTTTTCTTTACATTATTTTATGTGTCTATATGTTAGTGTCTTTTATCTTGATCATTTCTGTCAATTCATCGGAAAATCGCTGCTTATGGTGGACGCGTTAAATGTCAATGAACTGTCTTTGTTGCGTTTTTTGTTGCCGTGTGTTTTAATGAACTTGGACCAGATTTGTTTTTGTTTTCTTGTTTTTCTTTATGTCTGTTTTTCTTGTTTGTTGTTTGTTGTTTGTTTTTTTTGTTTTTGTTTTTGTGTTTGCTTCTATCACATGTAACTTTGTGAGTGTGTGAGTGTGGCAAAGGAAGTGTGAATGTTTTTGTGTTTGTTTCTATCACATGTAACTTTGTGAGTGTGTGAGTGTGACAAAGGAAGTGTGAATGTGTTTGTTTCTATCACATGTAACTTTGTGAGTGTGTGAGTGTGACAAAAAGGAAGTGTGAATGTTTTTGTGTTTGTTTCTATCACATGTAACTTTGTGAGTGTGTGAGTGTGACAAAGGAAGTGTGAATGTGTTTGTGTTTGTTTCTATCACATGTAACTTTGTAGTGTGTGAGTGTGACAAAGGAAGTGTGAATGTGTTTGTTTCTATCACATGTAACTTTGTGAGTGTGTGAGTGTGACAAAGGAAGTGTGAATGTTTTTGTGTTTGTTTCTATCACATGTAACTTTGTGAGTGTGTGAGTGTGACAAAGGAAGTGTGAATGTGTTTGTGTTTGTTTCTATCACATGTAACTTTGTAGTGTGTGAGTGTGACAAAGGAAGTGTGAATGTGTTTGTTTCTATCACATGTAACTTTGTAGTGTGTGAGTGTGACAAAGGAAGTGTGAATGTGTTTGTTTCTATCACATGTAACTTTGTGTTGTGTGAGTGTGACAAAGGAAGTGTGAATGTGTTTGTTTCTATCACATGTAACTTTGTGTTGTGTGAGTGTGACAAAGGAAGTGTGAATGTGTTTGTTTCTATCACATGTAACTTTGTGTTGTGTGAGTGTGACAAAGGAAGTGTGAATGTGTTTGTTTCTATCACATGTTTGAACTTCACATGTAACTTTGCAGTGTGTGAGTGTGACAAAGGAAGTGTGAATGTGTTTGTGTTTGTTTCTATCACATGTAACTTTTGTGTTGTGTGAGTGTGACAAAGGAAGTGTGAATGTGTTTGTTTCTATCACATGTAACTTTGTGTTGTGTGAGTGTGACAAAGGAAGTGTGAATGTTTTTGTGTTTGTTTCTATCACATGTAACTTTGTGTTGTGTGAGTGTGACAAAGGAAGTGTGAATGTTTTTGTTTCTATCACATGTAACTTTGTGTTGTGTGAGTTTGTGAATGTGTTTGTTTCTATCACATGTAACTTTGTAGTGTGTGAGTGTGACAAAGGAAGTGTGAATGTGTTTGTTTCTATCACATGTAACTTTGTAGTGTGTGAGTGTGACAAAGGAAGTGTGAATGTGTTTGTTTCTATCACATGTAACTTTGTGTTGTGTGAGTGTGACAAAGGAAGTGTGAATGTGTTTGTTTCTATCACATGTAACTTTGTAGTGTGTGAATGTGTTTGACAAAGGAAGTGTGAATGTGTTTGTTTCTATCACATGTAACTTTGTGAGTGTGTGAGTGTGACAAAGCAAGTGTGAATGTGTTTGTTTCTATCACATGTAACTTTGTGGTGTGTGAGTGTGACAAAGGAAGTGTGAATGTGTTTGTTTCTATCACATGTAACTTTGAAGTGTGTGAGTGTGACAAAGGAAGTGTGAATGTGTTTGATTCTATCACATGTAACTTTGTGTAGTGTGTGAGTGTGACAAAGGAAGTGTGAATGTGTTTGTTTCTATCACATGTAACTTTGTGGTGTGTGAGTGTGACAAAGGAAGTGTGAATGTCTTTGATTCTATGACATGTAACTTTGTGGTGTGTGAGTGTGACAAAGGAAGTGTGAATGTGTTTGTTTCTATCACATGTAACTTTGTAGTGTGTGAGTGTGACAAAGGAAGTGTGAATGTGTTTGTTTCTATCACATGTAACTTTGTGGTGTGTGAGTGTGACAAAGGAAGTGTGAATGTGTTTGTTTCTATCACATGTAACTTTGTAGTGTGTGAGTGTGACAAAGGAAGTGTGAATGTGTTTGTTTCTATCACATGTAACTTTGTGTTGTGTGAGTGTGACAAAGGAAGTGTGAATGTGTTTGATTCTATCACATGTAACTTTGTGGTGTGTGAGTGTGACAAAGGAAGTGTGAATGTCTTTGATTCTATCACATGTAACTTTGTGGTGTGTGAGTGTGACAAAGGAAGTGTGAATGTGATTGTTTCTATCACATGTAACTTTTTCGATTCTTTAGTGTAACTTTGAGTGTGACAAAGGAAGTGTGAATGTGTTTGTTTCTATCACATGTAACTTTGTGGTGTGTGAGTGTGACAAAGGAAGTGTGAATGTGTTTGTTTCTATCACATGTAACTTTGTGGTGTGTGAGTGTGACAAAGGAAGTGTGAATGTAACTTTGTTTGATTCTATCACATGTAACTTTGTGAGTGTGTGAGTGTGACAAAGGAAGTGTGAATGTGTTTGTTTCTATCACATGTAACTTTGTAGTGTGTGAGTGTGACAAAGGAAGTGTGAAGTGTCTGAAAAATAAAAATAAAAGTTTACCCAAACATTTACTTCCTGTTTGTAAAGGAATGAATATTTTGTTTAAAAAATTGCTAATGGGACTCAAAAATATGTGTCAAAATATCTTATAAAACATTAAGAGTCAGCGTATCTTGGTTCATGAGTTACGCGCATGTTGTATTGCACACCTTATCTTTTTCGATTCTTTAGTTTCTTGAATCAGATCACGCAATCCTACCCCTAAAATTGGGCAATGATCGCAAAATGTCACCAGGAGCGTTTTCAATGACGTCAACGTGAACAACCCAGTAGTCCAGCCATGGTTCATGCAGGATGGTGTAAATCACCGCACAGCTAACCAGACAATACAATGGCTGAAAGAGGTGTAAATCACCGCACAGCTAACCAGACAATACGATGGCTGAAAGAGGTGTAAATCACCGCACAGCCAACCAGATAATACAATGGCTGAAAGAGGTATAAATCACCGCACAGCTAACCAGACAATACGATGGCTGAAAGAGGTATAAATCACCGCACAGCTAACCAGACAATACGATGGCTGAAAGAGGTGTAAATCACCGCACAGCCAACCAGACAATACGATGGCTGATGGAGGTGTAAATGCACAGCCAACCAGACAATAGATGGCTGAAAGAGGTGTAAATCACCGCACAGTTAACCAGACAATATGATGGCTGAAAGAGGTGTAAATCACCGCACAGCTAACCAGAAAATACAGATGGCTGAAAGAGGTGTAAATCACCGCACAGCCAACTAAAAAATCAGATGGCTGAAAGAGGTGTAAATCACCGCACAGCCAACTAGAAAATCAGATGGCTGAAAGAGGTGTAAATCACCGCACAGCCAACTAGAAAATCAGATGGCTGAAAGAGGTGTAAATCACCGCACAGCTAACCAGACAATACGATGGCTGAAAGAGGTGTAAATCACCGCACAGCCAATTTGAAACTAGAAAATCAGATGGCTGAAAGAGGTGTAAATCACCGCACAGCCAACTAGATCAATCGATGGCTGAAAAAGAGAGGTGAAAATCACTACACAGCCAACTAGAAAATCAGATGGCTGAAAGAAGTGTAAATCACCGCACAGCCAACTAGAAAAATCAGACTGAAAGAGTGTAATCACCGCACAGCCAACTAGAAAATCAGATGGCTGAAAGAGGTGTAAATCACAGCCGCTAGAAAATCAGAGCTTAAAGAGGTGTAACACAGCCAACTAGAAAATCAGATGGCTGAAAGAGGTGTAAATCACCACACAGCCAACTAGAAAATCAGATGGCTGAAAGAAGTGTAAATCACCACACAGCCAACTAGAAAATCAGATGGCTGAAAGAGGTGTAAATCACCGCACAGCCAACTAGAAAATCAGATGGCTGAAAGAAGTGTAAATCACCACACAGCCAACTAGAAAATCAGATGGCTGAAAGAGGTGTAAATCACCACACAGCCAACTAGAAAATCAGATGGCTGAAAGAGGTGTAAATCACCACACAGCCAACTAGAAAATCAGATGGCTGAAAGAGGTGTAAATCACCGCACAGCTAACTAGAAAATCAGATGGCTGAAAGAGGTGTAAATCACCACACAGCCAACTAGAAAATCAGATGGCTGAAAGAAGTGTAAATCACCGCACAGCCATCCAGACAATACGATGGCTGAAAGAGGTGTTAAGTAATCGTGTGGTCAGCCGACGTGCCACGGTTGAATGGTCGCCACATTCTACAGATTTGAACCCTCTCGATTTCTTTGTCTGGGGTTTTCAAGTCCAGGGTGAATGAAGGAGAACCAGAAAATTTACCACAGCTACAGAATGCAATGATGACCTCTAGTCTAACCTTAGTAGCACTCACCAAACTTGCAAAGATGTGACCGAAAACTTCAAGAGGTGTGCTTGAATAACTACGGGAAAGACTTTGAAGGAAATGACATTGACTGATATGAAAGCCCCATAGGATCAAAGGCGAGACAAGTACAAGGAATAGACCGAAAAAACCTAGCGACCATGGGGATCGAACCCGCGACCTCTGCGTCGGCAACCACGGCCTCGCCATGAAAAGAAAGCGTGCTACCAACCGAGCTAACTACGCTGTTTCAAAAGACTATGAGCACACCAAAAGTTAAACAAAATTGTTCTCACAATAAAAACGTAAAATTTAACAAATAACGTTTCAGTATCATTGACGTTTGCTTGACTTTTTTTTACAGTTTGTTTGAAGATTTTTCACTTTATTGATTCCCCCCTCTCCCAAAGAAACTTGTTTTCTTGTGACTTCTGTTTCGATATTCGATGCTTTCTTTGACCATCCTCGCTCATCACGTCTTTTTCTTTCTTCTTCTACGTCCGAATTACGTGACTTGAGACGTCCGAGCCCCGAGAAAACCCTTGGAACGGCGACTTTCTTCTCACCACCTCAGCTGGCGTCGGGGCTAGTTGTGGTCCCTGTGGCTTAACCCACCTTTGGTGATAGAATGAAACCCACTGAATTACATTAGGTAAAAAAAGGAGATAGAGTGAACCCCACTGAATTACATTGAGTAAGAAAGGGGGATAGAGTGAACCCCACTGAATTACATTGGGTAAGAAAGGGGATAGAGTGAACCCCACTGAATTAACATTGGGTAAGAAAGGGGGATAGAGTGATCCCCACTGAATTACATTAGGTAAAAAAAGGGGATAGAGTGAACCCCACTGAATTACATTGGGTAAGAAAGGGGTATAGAGTGAACCCCACTGATTACATGAGGTAAGAAATGGGGATAGAGTGAACCCCACTGAATTACATTGGGTAAGAAAGGGGGATAGAGTGAACCCCACTGAATTACATTGGGTAAGAAGGGGGATAGAGTGAACCCCACTGAATTACATTGGGTAAGAAAGGGGGATAGAGTGAACCCCACTGAATTACATTAGGTAAGAAAGGGGATAGAGTGAACCCCACTGAATTAACATTGGGTAAGAAAGGGGGATAGAGTGAACCCCACTGAATTGCATTAGGTAAGAAAGGGGGATAGAGTGAACCCCACTAAATTACATTAGGTAAGAAATGGGGATAGAGTGAACCCCACTGAATTAACATTGGGTAAGAAAGGGGGATAGAGTGAACCCCACTGAATTACATTGAGTAAGACAGGGGGATAGAGTGAACCCCACTGAATTACATTAGGTAAGAAAGGGGATAGAGTGAACCCCACTGAATTACATTGAGTAAGACAGGGGGATAGAGTGAACCCCACTGAATAACATTGGGTAAGAAAGGGGATAGAGTGAACCCCACTGAATTAACATTGGGTAAGAAAGTGGGATAGAGTGAACCCACTGAATTACATTGGGTAAGAAAAGGGGAAAGAGTGAACCCCACTGAATTACATTGGGTAAGAAAGGGGGGATAGAGGAACCCCACTGAATTACATTGAGTAAGAAAGGGGGATAGAGTGAACCCCACTGAATTACATTTGATAGAGTGAACCCAACTGAAAGTAAGGGGATAGAGTGAACCCCACTGAATTACATTGGGTAAGAAAAGGGATAGAGTGAACCCCACTTAAAATTGGGTAAGAAAAGGGGATAGAGTGAACCCCACTGAATTACATTGGGTAAGAAAGGGGGGATAGAGTGAACCCCACTGAATTAACATTGGGTAAGAAAGGGGATAGAGTGAACCCCACTGAATTACATTGGGTAAGAAAAGGGGATAGAGTGAACCCCACTGAATTACATTGAACCCCACTGGTAAGAAAAGGGGAAATGGGGAAGAGTGAACCCCACTGAATTACATTAGGTAAGAAATGATAGAGTGAACCCCACTGAATTACATTGAGTAAGAAAGGGGGATAGAGTGAACCCCACTGAATTAACATTAGGTAGGAAAGGGGATAGAGTGAACCCCACTGAATTAAAATTGGGTAAGAAAGGGGAATAGAGTGAACCCCACTGAATTAACATTGAGGTAAGAAAGGGGATAGAGTGAACCCCACTGAATTACATTGTAAGAAAGGGGATAGAGTGAACCCCACTGAATTACATTGAGGTAAGAAAGGGGGAGTGAACACTGAATTACAGGTAAGAAAAGGGATAGAGTGAACCCCACTGAATTACATTAGGTAAGAAAGGGGAAATGGAACCCCACTGATTACATAGAGTGAACCCCACTGAATTACATTGGGTAAGAAAGGGGGATAGAGTGAACCCCACTGAATTACATTAGGTAAGAAATGGGGATAGAGTGAATCCCACTGAATTACATTGGGTAAGAAAGGGGGATAGAGTGAACCCCACTGAATTACATTGGGTAAGAAAGGGGGAGGAGTGAACCCCACTGAATTACAGTGAAACTGAATTAAAGGGGGATAGAGTGAAACTGAATTAACATTAGGTAAAAATGGGGGATAGAGTGAACCCCACTGAATTAACATTGAAGTGAACACTGAATTAAGAAAGGGGGAAAGAGTGAACCCACACTGAAAGGGGGATTGAACCCCACTGAATTACATTGCGTAAGAAAGGGGGATAGAGTGAACCCCACTGAATTACATTGGGAATTAAGAAAGGGGATAGAGTGAACCCCACTGAATTACATTGGGTAAGAAAGGGGATAGAGTGAACCCCACTGAATTACATTGGGTAAGAAAGGGGATAGAGTGAACCCCACTGAATTAACATTTGGGTAAGAAAGGGGGATAGAGTGAACCCACTGAATTAACATTGGGTAAGAAAGGGGATAGAGTGAACCCCACTGAATTACATTGGTAAGAAATGGGGATAGAGTGAACCCCACTGAATTACATTGGGTAAGAAAGGGGATAGAGTGAACCCCACTGAATTACATTGAGTAAGAAAGGGGGATAGAGTGAACCCCACTGAATTACATTGGGGAAATGGGGATAGAGTGAAACCCCACTGAATTACATTGGGTAAGAAAGGGGATAGAGTGAACCCCACTGAATTAACATTGGGTAAGAAAGGGGGATAGAGTGAACCCCACTGAATTACATTGGGTAGAAAGGGGATAGAGTGAACCCCACTGAATTACATTGAGTAAGAAAGGGGATAGAGTGAACCCCACTGAATTACATTGGGAAAGGGGGGATAGAGTCCAACACCCACTGACATTTAAATTGGTGAACCCCACTGAATAACAAAGTAAGACAAGGGATAGAGTGAACCCCACTGAATTATTAGGTAAGAAATTGAGTAACTGACAGGGGGAGGAGTGGCCACTGAATTAACATTAGGTAGGAATGGGGATAGAGTGAACCCCACTGAATTAACATTGGGTAAGAAAGGGGGATAGAGTGAACCCCACTGAATTAACATTGGGTAAGAAATGGGGATAGAGTGAACCCCACTGAATTAACATTGGGTAAGAAAGGGGGATAGAGTGAACCCCACTGAATTACATTGGGTAAGAAAGGGGGATAGAGGAACCCCACTGAATTAAATTGAGTGAACCCACTGAAGAAAGGGGATAGAGTGAACCCCCACTGAATTACATTGGGTAAGAAAGGGGATAGAGTGAACCCAACTGAATTACATTGGGTAAGAAAGGGATAGAGTGAACCCCACTGAATTACATTGGGTAAGAAAGGGATAGAGTGAACCCCACTGAATTAACATTGGGTAAGAAAGGGGTATAGAGTGGAGTTACATTGGGTAAGAAGGGGGATCGAGAACCCCACTGAATTACATTGGGTAAGAAATGGGGGGTGAACCCCAGACATTAGGTAAGAAGGGGAACCCCACTGAATTACATTGAGTAAGAAAGGGGATAGAGTGAACCCCACTGAATTACATTAACAAAGAAATGGGGATAGAGTGAACCCCACTGAATTACATTGTAAGAAATGGGGATAGAACTTTTCCCACTGAATAACATTGGGTAAGAAAAGAAAGAGTTACCCCACTGAATTAACATTGGGTAAGAAAGTGGGATTGGAGAACCCACTGAATTACATTAGGAGAAATGGGGATCAGAAGTGAACCCCACTGAATTACATTAGGTAAGATATGGGGATAGAGTGAACCCCACTGAATTACATTGGGGTTATAGAGTGAACCCACTGAATTAACATTGGGTGAGTGGGATAGAGTGAACCCAACTGAATTACATTGGGTAAGAAAAGGGGTTGAGTGAAACTGAATTACATTTATAGGAGGTGAACCCCACTGAATTTATTGCGTAAGAAAGGGGGAAGTGAAACCCACTGAATAACATTTAAGGGATAGTGAAACTGAATTACATTGGAGAAAGGGGATAGAGTGAACCCCACTGAATTAACATTGGAGTAAGAAAGGGGATAGAGTGAACCCACTGAATTACATTGTAAGAAAAAGGGAAAGGAGTGAACCCCACTGAATTACATTGGGTAAGATTGGGGATAGAGTGAACCCCACTGAATTAACATTGGGATAGAGTGAACCCCACTGAAGGGTAAGAAAAAAGAGTGAACCCCACTGAATTACATTAGGTAAGAAAGGGGGATAGAGTGAACCCACTGAATGAACATTCGGTGAATTACTTGAATTACATTAGGTAAATGGGGATTGAGTTACCCCACTGAATTAACATTGGGTAAGAAAGGGGATAGAGTGAACCCACTGAATTAACATTGGGTAAGAAAAGGGGATTAGTGAACCCCACTGAATCACATTAGGTAGAAAGGGGGATGGAATTACATTGGGTAAGAAAGGGATAAGTGAACCCCACTGAATTATTGGGGAAAAAGAGTGAACCCCACTGAATAACATTGAGTAAGAAAGGGGATAGAGTTTTACTGAATTACATTGAGTAAGAAAGGGGGATTGGAACCCCACTGAATTACATTGAGTAAAAGGGGATAGAGTGAACCCCACTGAATAACATTATTTGTCCCACTGAATTATTAGGAGTGAAAGGGGGATAGAGTGAACCCCACTGAATTACATTGGGGATACTTGAAACTGGGTCCCACTGAATTATTTGAGTGAACCCACTGAATTACATTAGAGTGAACCCAATGAATTACATTAGGTAGGGATAAGAGTGAACTACTGAATTACTTGTCCCACTTACATTAGAGTTAGAGTGAACCCCACTTTTTTACATGGGGTAAGAAAAGGGGATAGAGTGAACCCCATTGAATTACATTAGGTAAGAAATGGGGATGGAGTGAACCCCACTGAATTAACATTGGGTAAGAGATAGAATGAACCCCACTGAATTACATTTGAGATAAGTGAACCCCACTGAATTACATTGGGTAAGAAAGGGGGATAGAGTGAACCCCACTGAATTACATTTGTGAACCCACTGAATTACATTGGGTAAGAAAGGGGGATAGAGTGAACCCCACTGAATTACATTGAGTAAGAAAGGGGGATAGAGTGAACCCCACTGAATTACATTGAGTAAGAAAGGGGGATAGAGTGAACCCCACTGAATTACATTTAGTAACTGAATTAGGGGGATATTGTGAACCCCACTGAATTACATTAGGTAAGAAAGGGGGGATACTGAGTGAACCCCACTGAATTAAATTGAGTAAGAAAGGGGATAGAGTGAATTTGAATTACATTAGGTAGAAAAGGGGGATAGAGTGAACTTACATTGGGTAAGAAAGGGGGATAGAGTGAACCCCTCTGAATTACATTGGGTAAGAAATGGGGTTTGGAGTGATACTTGATTACATTGGGGGATAGAGTGAACCCACTGAATTACATTAGGTAAGAAAGGGGGATAGAGTGAACCCCACTGAATTACATTAGATAAGAAAGGGGGATAGAGTGAACCCACTGAATTGAAACATTAGGTAAGAAAGGGGGCTACCCAATCAATGCCAAAGCTTGTTTAGCTCCTTCTTGAGGGCAGGTTTGCTGTTGATCATTCGAGTGTCACACTTTTTTGGAGAAACTCAGCCATTGCCCGTCAGATCAATTTACAAACTTGTCACATTTATTAGAGTTACGTCACACTTCTATTGGAGTTACTTGTCAACTTTTAATCGCTTGTCACACTTTTATTGGACTTCTATTAACTTGTCACACTGTCACACTTCTATTGGAGTTACTTGTCACACTTTATTGGAGTTACTTGTCACACTTCTATTAATGTAACTTGTCACACTTGTCACACTTCTATTGGAGTAACTTGTCACACTTTTATTGGAGTTACTTGTCACACTTCTATTGGAGTAACTTGTCACACTTCTATTGGAGTTACTTGTCACACTTTATTGGAGTAACTTGTCACACTTCTATTGGAGTAACTTGTCACACTTTCTATTGGAGTTACTTGTCACACTTCTATCGGAGTTACTTGTCACACTATTTTATTGTCACACTTTTAGTTACTTGTCACACTATTATTGGAGTTACTTGTCACACTATTATGTGGAGTTACTTGTCCCACTATTATTGGAGTTACTTGTCACACACTTGTCACACTTTATTGGAGTTACTTGTCTATATTGGAGTTACTTGTCACACTACTTTATTGGAGTTACTTGTCACACTTTTATTGGAGTTATTTAATACTAATAATAATAATGAATAGCATTTTTATAGCGCATATCCAAGAAATTACTTAATGCTCTATGCGCATTCAAAAAGCAAAAGAAGTAGATCTGTAATATTATAATTCATAATAGTATAGATAATGGTATACCAATTTCAATTACAAGGACAAATATATAAATTATCAACATTTACATTCAAATTAATGGTGAAACATAATACACAAATTTTATCAAATGAGATATGTCTTTTTGAAAAGATGGTGTTTCAATCCACATTTAAATATGTTAAGACTCTTTGCTTCTCTAATTTCCCTGGGTAAATCATTCCATACAACAGGGCCAACATAAGAAAATGAACGTTCGCAATACCTTTTGTAAGAGGGAGAAGTTCTTCTTTCATATATTAATTTGTCACTCGACGATCGCAAAGTGCGAGAAGGGCGGCGGAGATTCAAAAGTTGTGACAAATAGAGTAGTATAGTTCTAATAGAAGATTTAAAACAGAAAAGAGCAATTTTATAAGTGATACGGTCTTTGACCTGCAGCCAATGTAATTTCTTTAGATCTTGCGTTATATTATCTCTTTTACGCTTTTTGACAACGACTCTTGCTGCATTGTTCTGAACTACCTGTAGTCGTGATAACAGTCCTTTTGGGAGATTGGCAAAGAGAAAATTACAATAATCAATAAAACACTATTATTGGAGTTACTTGTCACACTTTTATTGGAATTACTTGTCACACTATTATAAGAGTTACTTGTCACACTATTATTAGAGTTACTTGTCACACTTTTATTGGAGTTATTTGAGTTATTTGTCACACTTGTATTGGAGTTATTTGTCACACTTTTATTGGAGTTATTTGTCACACTTGTATTGGAGTTATTTGTCACACTATTATAAGAGTTACTTGTCACACTTTTATTGGAGTTATTTGTCACATTTTATTAGAGTTACGTGTCACACTTTTATTGGAGTTACTTGTCACACTTTTTATTGGAGTTACTTGTAAGAGTTACTTGTCACACTATTATTGGAGTTACTTGTCACACTTTTATTGGAGTTACTTGTCACACTTTTATTAGAGTTACTTGTCACACTTTTATTGGAGTTACTTGTCACACTTTTATTGAGTTACTTGTCACACTTTTATTGGAGTTACTTGTCACACTTTTATTGGAGTTACTTGTCACACTTTATTGAGTTACTTGTCACACTTTTATTGGAGTTTTGTCACACTTTTATTGGAGTTACTTGTCACACTTTTATTGGAGTTACTTGTCACACTTTATTGGAGTTACTTGTCACACTTTTATTGGAGTTACTTGTCACACTTTTATTGGAGTTACTTGTCACACTTTTATTGGAGTTACTTGTCACACTTTTATTGGAGTTACTTGTCACACTTTTATTGGAGTTACTTGTCACACTTTTATTGGAGTTACTTGTCACACTTTTATTGGAGTTACTTGTCACACTTTTATTGGAGTTACTTGTCACACTTTTATTGGAGTTACTTGTCACACTTTTATTGGAGTTACTTGTCACACTTTTATTGGAGTTACTTGTCACACTTTTATTGGAGTTACTTGTCACACTTTTATTGGAGTTACTTGTCACACTTTTATTGGAGTTACTTGTCACACTTTTATTGGAGTTACTTGTCACACTTTTATTGGAGTTACTTGTCACATTTTATTGGAGTTACTTGTCACACTTTTATTGTAGTTACTTGTCACACTTTTTTATTGGAGTTACTTGTCACACTTTTATTGGAGTGACTTGTCACACTTTTATTGGAGTTACTTGTCACACTTTTATTGGAGTTACTTGTCACACTTTTATTAAAGTGACTTGTCACACTTTTATTGGAGTTATTGTCACACTATTATTATTGGAGTTACTTGTCACACTTTTATTGAAGTTACTTGTCACACTTTTATTGGAGTTACTTGTCACACTTTTATTAAAGTGACTTGTCACACTTTTATTGGAGTTATTGTCACACTTTTATTGGAGTTACTTGTCACATTTTTATTGGAGTTACTTGTCACACTTTTATTGGAGTTACTTGTCACACTTTTATTGGAGTGTACTTGTCACACTATTATTGGAGTTATGACTTGTCACACTTTTATTGGAGTTACTTGTCACACTTTTATTGGAGTTACTTGTCACACTTTTATTGGAGTTACTTGTCACACTTTTATTGGAGTTACTTGTCACACTTTTATTGGAGTTACTTGTCACACTTTTATTGAAGTTATTGTCACACTATTATTGGAGTTATTTGTCACACTTTTATTGGAGTTACTTGTCACACTTTTATTGGAGTTATTGTCACACTTCTATTGGAGTTACTTGTCACACTTTTATTGGAGTTACTTGTCACACTTTTATTGAGTCACTTGTCACACTTTTATTGGAGTTACTTGTCACACTATTATTGGAGTTACTTGTCACACTTTTATTGGAGTTACTTGTCACACTTTTATTGGAGTTACTTGTCACACTTTTATTGGAGTTACTTGTCACACTTTTATTGGAGTTACTTGTCACACTTTTATTGGAGTTACTTGTCACACGTTTATTGGAGTTAATTGTCACACTTTTATTGGAGTTACTTGTCACACTTTTATTGGAGTTACTTGTCACACTTTTATTGGAGTTACTTGTCACACTTTATTGGAGTTACTTGTCACACTATTATTGGAGTTATTTGTCACACTTTTATTGAGTTACTTGTCACACTTTTATTGGAGTTACTTGTCACACTTTTATTGGAGTTACTTGTCACACTTTTATTGGAGTTACTTGTCACACTTTTATTGGAGTTACTTGTCACACTTTTTTATTGGAGTTATTTGTTACACTATTATTGGAGTTACTTGTCACACTTTTATTGGAGTTACTTGTCACACTGGAGTTTTTATTGGAGTTACTTGTACTTGTCTTGTCACACTATTATTATTATTGGAGTTACTTGTCACACTTTTATTGGAGTTACTTGTCACACGCTTTTTATTACTTGTGGAGTTACTTGTCACACTTTTATTGGAGTTACTTGTCACACTTTTATTGGAGTTACTTGTCACACGTTTATTAGTGTTACTTGATCGTTGTTGGCACAAAAACATGTTTGTGTTACGAGTGAATGGAAGTAAGCAAATACCGGTGGAGACCTGTTATAGCTGTATCGATGTGTCATCGGCTACACAGTTCCGTTATACCCGATTCCTCATAAAAGCGGTTTGCAAGGGAAATAACCCCAAAAATATCACGTGTACAATTTTGGGTAATACTAATTATTGGACCTTGGACCTGTTAATTACAGAAATGGCTGTTTAGGTCTATTCAATTTAGCCTGTTTCTTTTTGTTTGTTTTGTTTTGTTTATTCCCCAATTCATTGCCCCATCTCTTTTAAACCTATCGTACACTTCAAACACCTGCATTGGGTCTCGATGAAGTCAATATTGAAGAAATATTAGGAATTATTGGGCATAGATCTACAGTATACACACTCTTGTGTGCTTCTCTAGGTGTACTTTCCCGTTGGTTGTCAGAGTACTGCTACTAGTACATACAGGAACTGTGTACTGGGTACATGATGTACTCGTAGAGTAGTGTGGTGGAAGGTATCGTCATCAGGTGCTTCAAGTGAGGGCAAATCTTTTTTAAAGGGAAATAACTCATTAAATATTTTAACTTTTTTTACTGAAAAATACTTTCATTCATGTTAAACAGCAGGTTTCCAGTTTCCAATGTCTATTTAGGCGCTTTTCAGCACAGGACACTAACCCACTTTGTGGTAGTAAATTCAGATTTTATCCTTGAAAACAAATGTCGGCGTTTCTCCCTTTCTGGTAGAAGTTTTATTTGACGCTAGCTTTTTTATTAGTTTCATTATAAGTGGCATGGTAACTGTCTTGTGTTTCTATGGTAACCAAGACTTTCTCATATTCGCAAGCGGGCTGGCTAACCCATCAACATGGCGGCTATCTCAGATTTAGTGAGCTCAAAAATTTTCGTGAAAAAGATTGTTGACTCTTGGGACGTACATTAGTGTGTTATATCAGTTACTTTCTTTGGGGTTTGCAGTTGTTTGTGTATTGTGTTATATCAGTTACTTTTTTGGGGTTTGCAGTTGTTTGTGTATTGTATTATATCAGTTACTTTTTTGGGGTTTGCAGTTGTTTGTGTATTGTGTTATATCAGTTACTTTCTTTGGGGTTTGCAGTTGTTTGTGTATTGTGTTATTTCAGTTACTTTCTTTGGGGTTTGCAGTTGTGTTATATCAGTGGTTTAGTTGTTTGTGTATTGTGTTATATCAGTTACTTTCTTTGGTTTGCAGTTGTTTGTGTATTGTGTTATATCAGTTAATTTTTTGGTTTGCAGTTGTTTGTGTATTGTGTTATATCAGTTACTTTTTTGGGGTTTGCAGTTGTTTGTGTATTGTGTTATATCAGTTACTTTTTGGGGTTTGCAGTTGTTTGTGTATTGTGTTATATCAGTTACTTTTTGGGGTTTGCAGTTGTTTGTGTATTGTGTTATATCAGTTACTTTTGGGTTTGCAGTTGTTTGTGTATTGTGTTATATCAGTTACTTTTTTGGGGTTTGCAGTTGTTTGTGTATTGTGTTATATCAGTTACTTTTTTTGGGGTTTGCAGTTGTTTGTGTATTGTGTTATATCAGTTACTTTTTTTGGTTTGCAGTTGTTTGTGTATTGTGTTATATCAGTTACTTTCTTTGGGTTTGCAGTTGTTTGTGTATTGTGTTATATCAGTTACTTTTTTGGGGTTTGCAGTTGTTTGTGTATTGTGTTATATCAGTTACTTTTTTGGTTTGCAGTTGTTTGTGTATTGTGTTATATCAGTTACTTTCTTTGGTTTGCAGTTGTTTGTGTATTGTGTTATATCAGTTACTTTCTTTGGTTTGCAGTTGTTTGTGTATTTGTTATATCAGTTACTTTCTTTGGTTTGCTGTTGTTTGTGTATTGTGTTATATCAGTTACTTTTGGGCTTTGGTTGTTTATGTATTGTGTTATATCAGTTACTTTCTTTGGTTTGCAGTTGTTTGTGTATTGTGTTATATTAGTTACTTTCTTTGGTTTGCAGTTGTTTGTGTATTGTGTTATATCAGTTACATTTTTGGTTTGCAGTTGTTTGTGTATTGTGTTATATCAGTTACTTTCTTTGGTTTGCAGTTGTTTGTGTATTGTGTTATATCAGTTACTTTCTTGGTTTGCAGTTGTTTGTGTATTGTGTTATGTCAGTTACTTTTTTGGGGTTTGCAGTTGTTTGTGTATTGTGTTATATCAGTTACTTTCTTTGGTTTGCAGTTGTTTGTGTATTGTGTTATATCAGTTACTTTCTTTGGTTTGCAGTTGTTTGTGTATTGTGTTATATCAGTTACTTTCTTTGGGGTTTGCAGTTGTTTGTGTATTGTGTTATATCAGTTACTTTCTTTGGTTTGCAGTTGTTTGTGTATTGTGTTATATCAGTTACTTTCTTTGGGGTTTGCAGTTGTTTGTGTATTGTGTTATATCAGTTACTTTCTTTGGGGTTTGCAGTTGTTTGTGTATTGTGTTATATCAGTTACGTTTTTGGGGTTTGCAGTTGTTT
>JAXRKP010000679.1:237500-241054 GCA_037039925.1 Doris montereyensis | reverse complement strand
GATATATCGGTCTAATCTAATATCTATCTACTTGTATGTATATGTATCTATCTGTCTAATATATATCTATCTATATCGATCCATCCATCCATTTATCTTTTTATCTTATCTGTCTACATCTATATATATATATATATATATATATATATATATATATATATATATATATATATATATATATATATATATATATATATATATATATATATATATATACATCTATATATAGTTCTTGTATAGCGCCCCACCCCAATATATGTTAAGCTCAGAGCGCTCAAACATGGGATAGACATTATAAATCAAGACATATCCATGTGTAATTTGCATACACCAACGCAATATACACGTTACGCATGACAAAAAATATTTCAAAGCAAATGATGACAATACAAAAGAAACATGACATTATTGACCACATTTACGACAGCAGTAGAAAATATGAATCTGTGTGGGTTTTATTGCTGTGTGGAAAACTAGTGGGTTTAAGTTTTTCTTAAATGTATCAGCTGATTTTGTTTCTCTTAAGTGTTTGGGAAAAAATTTCAGACATTTGAGGCGCAAAACGAGAAGATTTTTACCAATTGTTTTAAGACGTCTACAGGGAACTATTAACTTTTTTTGTATCGGCTGAAGATCTAAGCTGCCGAATAGGAACGTATGGGTAATCATATCAGATAAGGTAGATGGGGGATTTATAATGTATGCCTTTGTGACAGAGAGTCATCACATTATCATCATTATTATTATTATTGTTATTATTATTATTGTTATTATCCTTGTTATTATTATTATTGTTATTAGTATCATTAATATTTCGCATGTGTATGTCTATTATATGTGTGTGTGTATATGTGTGTGTGTGAGCATGATTTCATGCAATGTGCGAACCAGTCATTGAGACAAACACGTTTTCTTCCTAGCCACTAAGAACCATGTGTTCCAATACTGTGGCATTGACCATGTAGCCTAATTGACCATGTATCTAATTGACCATGTAGCCTAATTGACCATGTAGCCTAAATGTAGCCCGATCTATGAAATATAGAGATGCCGCAATCACCTGATCACACTCGCACAAGCATCTTGATTTATATCTTCTTCATGTATGACACATACAAAAAGAAGCAAGGCAGAAACTATGTTCAAATGAGTAAAACCTTATCTTGTGAGGTTTCACGGTGAGCGTAGTGTATACGGATACCTGCAATTCAATACCTCTATCTTTCATTCCACATCCTTCTGCAGATATGTTCTGGCAAGAGCACAGCTGGGCGGAAAAGCAACATGTCCGAAGTGCTTCTCTGGTCTATCAATATTGTGTAGTCTATCATAACCTCCAAGGACTCATGGCTCTACCCGCCGCTATTCCCTGGCTGCTACGTCACCAGGGGTTTATTTAGTCGGAAGGTGCCCTATTCCCTGGCTGTTACGTCATCAGCGGCTTATTCAGTCGGAGGGTGCCCTATTCCCCTGGCTGTTACGTCACCAGGGGTTTATTCAGTCAAAGGGTGCCCTATTCCCTGGCTGTTACGTCACTCAGGGGTTTATTCAGTCGGAGGGTGCCCTATTCCCTGGCTGTTACGTCACCAGGGTTTATTCAGTCGGAGGGTGCCCTATTCCCTGGCTGTTATATCATCAGGGTTTATTCAGTCGGAGGGTGCCTATTCCCCTGCTGTTATATCATCAGGGTTTATTCAGTCGGAGGGTGCCCTATTCCCTGGCTGTTACGTCACCAGGGTTTATTCAGTCGGAGGTGCCCTATTCCCTGGCTGTTACGTCACCAGGGTTTATTCAGTCGGACGGTGGCCCTATTCCCTGGCTGTTACGTCACCAGGGGGTTTATTCAGTCGGAGGGTGCCCTATTCCTGGTTGTTACGTCACCAGGGGGTTTATTCAGTCGGGACGGTGCCGCGCAAGGTTTAGCTTTGCTTCGATTTTTATTTGATTTGATTTTACACAAATCCACAGCTAAGATTATCTCAGGGGTTTGGATAGGATTTTTGATTTTGCCCGGACTGCTATGGAACCTTTAAGGTACACACAATGTAGTGATCTGCACACGGAACCTCCTTTTATCGTCCGTCTCCGATAGAACTAGTGTCAACCCACCTACCTGGACTAGAGGGTGGGCTTCACTCGAAGAAACTCAAGAACAAAATTCAACTGTCGGGGCTTGAACCCCATAACCCTTTTGGCTGGAGAGAGTGAACACCTTGACTCGGGATCTCTCTCTCTCTCTCTCTCTCCCTCTCTCTCTCTCTCTCTCTCTCTCTCTCTCTCTCTCTCTCTCTCTCTCTCTCTCTCTCTCTCTCTCTCTCTCTCTCTCACTCTCTCTCTCTCTCTCTCTCTCTCTCTCTCTCTCTCTCTCTCTCTCTCTCTCTCTCTCTCTCTCTCTCTCTCTCTCTCTCTCTCTCTCTCCCTCTCTCTCTCTCTCTCTCCCTCTCTCTCTCTCTCTCTCTCTCTCTCTCTCTCTCTCTCTCTCTCTCTCTCTCTCTCTCTCTCTCTCATTCTCTCCCTCCCCCTCCCCCTCCCCTTAATCTTAACCTATAGAACACACTCTCACACGTACACATATTGCTACATAGATTTACATAACTGTTACAAAATCTCTATTGTTCTCTATTCTTCTTGATTGGTAACATCCTTTTATGTGTCAATTCCTCCATCATGACTGGTTGGTAACGCCGGCGGTAAGAAATGAGATCGCGGAGAAAGTTGAAGTCAATGGCTTTACGAGGATATCCAGTTTCCGAATATCAATAGCCAGTAATGTAAAACATGTCCGTTCCGGTCTTAGTTAAATGCCTGTGCAAAACCGATTTGCTGCAGGCAAAACAGTTGTTGTCGCGGCTGTGGAAAAGCACGACGATCCGGTATACAAGTGCAGGTGTGTATTAATTTTTACGTGAAATCATCCACGGTTGTTTGGGGCAGTGAAATCATCCACGGTTGCTGGGGCCACAGTGAAATCATCCACGGTTGCTGGGGGCACAGTGAAATTGTCCACAATTGCTGGGGGGCACAGTGGAATCATCCACGGTTACTGGGGGCACGGACGAGGGTGGCAGGGTGCGGGGAGGGGGGGTTAAGGTGTGGGCACGATTGGTGTGAGACAATGTTTTCATTATTTCTTGTTACATATTTCTTTATGCTACCGATCCTATTGTCGTCACGGCTATACCTGCTTCTGATGCTTTACTACTGATACTATCGTTACTGCTATTGCTGCTGCTACTGCTGCTGCTACTACTACTTCTACTACTACTACTACTACTACTACTACTACTACTACTACTACTACTACTACTACTATTCCTACTATTCCTACTACTACTACTACTACTACTACTACTACTACTACTACTACTACTACTACTACTACCACTACTACTACTACTATGTTACTACCAATAACTACTATAGTAAATTGAAGGATAATGAGTACTATTAAAGCCCCATAGGACAAAGACTAGACAAGAACAAGTGTGAACCGTTGTGTTATGAGCTGGTTATCACGACACTGGTTCAAGCCCCACGGCTGGCATAAGTGGATA